>CM040185.1:98993685-99023685 GCA_022606455.1 Callitettix versicolor
ATTTCTGTATCTTTTTTGTCTTCCTTCTTTTCGATAACAGTACAGGTGAATAAACGAAAAACATCTCTTAAGCAAAGTTCCTTCTGGAGGAATCAAAGGGGCAGCAAATGTCCTGGGCAGAGCACAACTCAGGAGGATCATGGGGCTTATAACAGGTCACATGGTCTGAGGGTGCACATGAACAGGATAGGTGTATACTAAGGAGAAACCGTGTGTAGATTTTGCAGGAAGGAGGAGGAAACTGCAGGTCACATTTATGATTGTGAGGCTCTTGCTAGTAGGAGGCTGGGGGTTTTTGGTTTCCAAGACTCTAGCGATCTTCAGCAGAGTGAGCTAGTCAGTGGGTTGTTTGAACTTATTAGGGGCACCAATCTGCTGAACTAGGTATTTTAACAGGTAAGTTGCACAATAGGTCAGTTGATCGCAGTGCCTGGGGTTGAACTATCCCTTCCTCTAGAATATAATCTTAATACGAAAACGTTATGTTATTTTGGTTTCGGTATTTTTCCTCAGTTGAAGAACACGTGCACGTTGTAACCGTTTATAATACGTTCGAAATACAAACGTTTATAATAATTGTCGTTAATATTCCTAGTATTAAACATAACCTGAAACTTATCACAGCTTATCAGCTGTTCAATGAAAACAGCTGATCGTTACGAATATAAAACAACTGATCTTTTACTATAACTACAGTAAATAATATCTAAGCTAGGTTCACGACTTTATTTGTTCGAACAAGACAAGATACTTGTAAACATATCTTCAAACTAATTATACAATCAGCAAAGATATCGTTAACAAAAGCTTCGCTTCTGTTTGTAATTCCCAGAGTTCCAAGATTGTACTTTTTATTAATGGTTACGTTTTGACATTAAATTTGTTCCAAAAATCAGGTACAGATGTTACCAAAACCGAAAAATCGATCTTTAAAAACAATTTTCCTTTACTACGATTTAATGCTCTATCTTCTTTTTTATTTTTTATTTGATAAATTGACTCCAGTTTACAATATTTTACCAAACACTGAAGAGTCGAATTTAAAAATTTTGATTCAATTTTTGATTTTTTCCGCCGACCATTATGACCAGTCTTACATCTGAGGAAAATTTTATTTGAAATCAATAAAGAATATTTTAAGAACATCCGTTGTTTTTCCTACCGGATAAGCTTGAAAACAAAACTTTAAAATAATTCTGAGATGTAAGCAAATTACACCTTGTACTTCTTAGCGATGTGTGCGTACGGACATACTTATATGCACACGAATAAACAGTTTTTGAAACATCAGATGGGGGTCCTGGCGTCCCACAGAAGTCGTCGCCATCTGTCCATACAGCCTTTTGCAGCAGTCCACTATCCACTATCCACTGATATTAAATGCTCTGGCTTCTCAATTCACACCATCGGCCCATTTTGGCCAAAGAGTTGTTTGGTGGTGACCTTACCGCGCACAAATCCACACTGATACACTCCAAAGTCCTTCTCTGCATATCTAATCAACAAGGCAAGTAGGACATTGGATCACTTTGTATGCAGTTGGTAGCAGCGTGATACCTTTACAATATGAACAGTCTAGATAATCACCTTCCTCATGTATTAGCATATTACACCCTCCAATCATCTTCTTCACTGTTTTTTTAAGAGTTCTACTAGTAACCCATCAATGCTTTTTTTAAGAGTTCTACTAGTAATCCATCAATGCTTTTTTAAGAGTTCTACTAGTAACCCATCAATGCTTTTTTTAAGAGTTCTACTAGTAATCCATCAATGCTTTTTTAAGAGTTCTACTAGTAATCCATCAATGCTTTTTTTAAGAGTTCTACTAGTAACCCATCAATGATTTTTTTAAGAGTTCTACTAGTAATCCATCAATGTTTTTTTAAGAGTTCTACTAGTAACCCATCAATGCTTTTTTTAAGAGTTCTACTAGTAATCCATCAATGCTTTTTTAAGAGTTCTACTAGTAACCTATCAATGTTTTTTTAAGAGTTCTACTAGTAACCAATCAATGCTTTTTTTAAGAGTTCTACTAGTAACCCATCAATGCTTTTTTAAGAGTTCTACTATTAACCCATCAATGCTTTTTTAAGAGTTCTACTAATAACCCATCAATGCATTTTTTAAGAGTTCTACTAGTAATCCATCAATGCTTTTTTAAGAGTTCTACTAGTAACCCATCAACTGCTTTTTTAAGAGTTCTACTAGTAATCCATCAATGCTTTTTTAAGAGTTCTACTAGTAACCCATCAATGCTTTTTTAAGAGTTCTACTAGTAACAAATCAATGCTTTTTTTAAGAGTTCTACTAGTAACCCATCAATGCTTTTTTAAGAGTTCTACTAATAACCCATCAATGCATTTTTTAAGAGTTCTACTAGTAATCCATCAATGCTTGTTTAAGAGTTCTACTATTAACCCATCAATGCTTTTTTAAGAGTTCTACTAGTAACCCATCAATGCTTTTTTAAGAGTTCTACTAGTAATCCATCAATGCTTTTTTAAGAGTTCTACTAGTAACCCATCAATGCTTTTTTAAGAGTTTTACTAGTAATCCATCAATACCTTATTGCTCTTTCGTTTGTCAACACCAGATACATCATCAAGCATCTCCTCATCTCCCTCTTCACTACATTGATTGCTTTCGAACCACTCCACTTCATCTGCCTGTTTCAGATGCTCTTGGAAATATTCTCCACTTCCTAATGTTAAATCCGTTTCTACCTTCATTTAATCGTCTACAGAAACTCCTAACCTCATCTTTATTTCACAATTCTTCAAGTTACCCTATCTTCTTCCTTTCCCACGTTTTTTTGAATCCTCTTCACTTATTTTAACCTCATCTCTTCTCGTTGACTAAGTAATCATTTTTCACTAAATTTCTTTTTCTGTAAGTTTTGTAAAGACATATAATGGGTTAAAAGTCCCTTCCCGCACTGTACACGCAAATGGATAAGTTGTACTTCTTGCCGAGTCGTTTTGTTCATTTCCAAGAGTTTTTAACAGGTTTTTTTTAAAACAGATGAACTTCTTTGTTGTAAACAAAACTCAAGTCGTTGTGATAAAACCACACAAAAAAGTTAAATTCTGTTGAAATCTGTCGATTATTTTTAGCCTTCATCGATAGTCACATAATTCACAGAAACAACAAATTCAATATAAAAACCATTTTTTTTTAATTCGTAACAATAAAAAAACAACCATCAAAATTACAAGTCCGTTTTTTACCATGTTATCATGATTAAAAGGGTACTTTTATGAGTACGTATTAATCTATATACCTTGAATTGTGATATAATAAAAACCATCAATTCGTATATAAAAGTAATTAAAGTTTTTTGATGTTACGTCAGACGTAGTACAACTGATTGTATCGTTTGTTTTAAAAAAATATGGAAATGGTTGGAATGTAGGTTATTTAATGCATAAACTTCACCTTGATAATTAATATACATGAGGAATATTATTTATAAACGTTTTTGTTATTTACGAAACGGATATGT
This sequence comes from Callitettix versicolor, assembly GCA_022606455.1. NCBI lineage: Eukaryota > Metazoa > Arthropoda > Insecta > Hemiptera > Cercopidae > Callitettix > Callitettix versicolor. Next base: position 98,997,188 of record CM040185.1, read on the forward strand.
TTTCCCAGCTGTTTATAAGTTTACTAGCATCACCCGTCGCGGCTTCGTCCATGAAACTTAAACTGTTTCAGTAATGTAATAATTTAGAAACATAAAAAAATATATTAATAAAAGCGTGATTATCTAAACTCGTGATTATTTTACAGTGAATATGAAAAAATATTTAAATGTGTTTTTTTATTGTCTTCAAACGTGTTCCATTCGAATTTTAGAAAATCTGATAAAAAATATTTTTCTCTAATACAAACTTTTAGGGGATGAATTCGAGGGAAAATGCTGAATTACGTGTATCATAATTTGTGTTTTAGAATATTTTGTTTACTTTTAATAAAAGCCGATAAAAAATATTTTTCTCCAATGAAAACACTCTTTTTTCTCCAACTATACCTCTTTTTTACATTTGTCATTCTTTTATGGAATAAATTTGGAAAAATATTGAAATACGTGCTTCATTATTTGTGTTTCATAGCATATTTCTAGAATATACGATCCAAAACTGTTATTTCTTCAATGCAAAATTTATACTTCTTTTTTATATTTTCTACTCCCTCTTCAGGGGATCTCTTCAGGGGATGAGTTTTCGGAAATGGTAAAAAATATATTTCATTACTTATATTTAAAAGTGACTATGTTACGTTTTAAGAAAGTCAGACGGAAAAATATTTTTTCAATAAAATTGTTGTACCCCATTTTTACCTCTTTAGGGGTTGAATACTGAACAATCGTTTTTCAGTTCACCCCTACATCTGGTGGTAACCCTGAAAATTTCAAATCTTTAGCTATTATAGTCTCGGCGATACTTTGATTATTAAAGTTGGACTGGATAAGTAGTTTAATGGCGTCAAAATCAAATTTTTGCAAAATCCTTTCTAAGTGCACGCCTACATGGTAACATGTACAAAAATTTCGGGAAATTTTTGGTACCCGAAAAATTTCAAGTCGCTACCTAAAATAGTGTTGGCTCAGCGTTGATTATGATTCAGTCAGTCAGTCAGTCAGTCAGTCAGGACTTCTTCTTTTATATATTAAGTTTTATGTTTTAACATCAGCTGTAAACATAAATCTTTTTCTATACTTAGAAATCGTCTCACTCTTGTGGTATATTTAAGCGGACAGTCTCCACAGAGCTATATCATTTAGAGGCCTTCAACACAATACTTCTTCAACTACCCTTATCACACGCTTCTTTTCTCCGATCTTGTATGTAAATGTTACGACCAACATTTACTTTAGTACCGTCTCTTCTGTATCCTCCCTTAAATCTCCTGCCCTCTGGTGACTTTTGAAACATTTCTTTTTCTCATTTTACGAGTGACTTTTCTGTACTTCTAAAGAAATTTCAGAAAAACGTATCTTGCCTTAATTTGTTTTGCTCGATTTTGTTTCGTCAAAGCCGTTACAGCTGTGTTAAATTGCTAACATTTTTTTTTTAATTCGTAACGTTTTTATGTTCAACGTAATTACAATTTAATTGAAAAAGTTTCAACAGTTGTATATCGTATTTGTTGAATGTACTTAAGGAAAGGCAACTTATTTGTTTAAAAATTATAGACAGGCAACTTCGGACAAAATTTATCAAGCGTACCTGCGAAAAGTTTTAATGATTTCAGTTAAAAACTCTTTGGTAAAGTTTAAAAACATGTTTAAATATTATACAACACTACTGCTATACGAAAATCATTGCAAATGTAAGCTTATAACCAATAATTTTGTAATAAATATCAACAGGGATTAAGAAATATGTCTATGTCCATCTTAGGTACCTAAACCATGTTTATTCCAAATTTTATCTCAATCGGTGAAGTAGTTAATGCGTGACTGAATAACAAACAAATGAACACACAAACTTTCAGATTTATAATAACTATATTAATAAATATAAAACATTATTAAAACGTCACTGTTGTACAGTTAACATTTGTCACAAAACTAATTACTAAATAATAAAGTTGGAATGGGTAAGTGGTATAATGGCGTTTTTTTAAAACGGAAATAGGTCTACATTTATCTCAAGATTAATGCAGGAGTACCTCAGGGAAGTGTTCTTGGCCCTGTACTGTACCTTCTGTACACTAGAGACATACCAGTTACTGGGAACTCCACAGTAGCAACGTTTGCAGATGACACAGCAATTTTAACAGTTGGGGACAATATTTTAGAAGTCACAGAGAAATTACAGAATGCCACCAACGCAGTAAGTCAATGGACAAAAAAATGGAGAGTAAAGCTTAATGAAGCAAAAACTGTACACATTAATTTTACGAATAGAAAATATGAACCATTACCAATAATATTAAACGAAAGGAGTATAACATATGCAAACAGTGCTAAATATCTAGGAATGACACTCGATGCAAAGCTCCGATGGAAGGTGCATGTAAAAAAGAAAAAAGAGGAGCTACAGCTCAAATTCAATAAAATGTTTTGGCTTATTGGAAGAAATTCAGAACTTTCGATAGCCAACAAGATACTGCTATACAAGCAAGTTCTAAGACCAATATGGACCTATGGTGCACCACTCTGGGGATGTACAAGAAAAAGCAATAGTAAAATTATTCAAGTTTTTCAAAATAAAGTATTGAGAACGATTGTCAACGCCCCTTGGTATGTGAGAAATGAAAACATACATAAGGACCTAGGTGTTGAATCTGTTCAGGAAGTCATTAAAAAGCTCTCGGTTAAGCATTATTGCAGGTTAGAACAGCATAATAATACAGAGATTGTCCAACTACTATGCCGCAGTGACAACATCACAAGAAGGCTGAAGAGGACCAAGCCAATTGACCTCTCCAGGCCGTAAACACATTGGGACCAGCCGTCGGACTGCACCCCAGCACACAGTGAACACAATGATAAAGAAAAATTACTAGATGGGGCACGCCTCAGTTGTAATTAATATAAAATAAAAAAAATAAAAAATTTATCTCAAATACTTAAACCAAATTTTATCTCAATCGGTTCAGTAGTTCACGCGTGATTAAATAACAAACACACAAACTTTCAGAATTATAATATGATTAAGATTTAAAAAATTATTACTAGGACACCTATTATAATTGCTATTAGTCCGCTGTCTTTGCAGATTATTAGCTACGGTCGCAGATATCAATTTGTACTACTACACGAAGCACAAACAGTGGCAATAAACATAACGTAAAAGTGAAAATAGAAACAGTTTCAACTATAAAACAGGTGCTTAAAATTCAATGCGTTATTAAAATGCTAATTTATGCACATATTATCGCTGATTGCAACTGTGAAACCACACTTTCAATAACGTTTTGTACGAAAACAATTATACATTTTTTACGACTTGTTTTGCAGAAACAAAATTGTCAAATCTATTACGAAAATAAAATGTTTGGGTCGTGCAGACTATCTGCACCTATTGAGAGGATTTAGACGTCCTCGCGGTACCCGAGTCTAACGCATACTTACACTTACAACACTAAACTTACGACTTTAACACTCACACTTACATTTAGGGAGGTGATGATAACATCAATGTGCTTTTTGCCTTAAAATAACAAAAATTAATATTAAAATAAAATGTTTGGGTGTTTTTTATTTTTCCAATGAGCAGATGACCGTTTATTTTCCAATTGAAATTAACTAACAAAAGAGGGCAAAGTGTTTCGAACGATTCAACTTAAGTTCCGTCAACAATATTTATGAGTCGAGATTTCCATCTGAACTGTTTTCCCGTTCAGCGCCGCTGCTTAAAGCTGCGCCACGTATATCACTGACATTGTGACGTATGCGACCCCAGTATTCTTCGTAATCGCCTGATTCTCAAATTGTAAACTTATCGATAAATCGGACAAATATTTTACGCTGTTTTTTACGTCAACTTTCTTTTCGTAACACTGTATACCCTTATATCTTTACGCTGTTAACCTAACAATGAATAAAATATTTTATAATTTACTGTCTAACTAACATTGAACATTAAAAGTATTTAATTTTAAAATAAAAGCGCGAACAACTTGGAATGAAGTACATACAAATGTATTGGATTATCGGAAGGAACTCTGAATTGTCCGTACATAATAAACTGCTTCTGTCTGGACCTACGGCATTCAGTTGTGTGGATGCACGAAGAAAATTAACATCAAAATAACACAAACATTTTAAAACAAAGTGCTTCGTGGTATTGTCGGAGCACCGTGGTATATCCGCAAATCCATCGGCATTTGAAGGTGCCTTTAGTGGCCGAAGAGGTAAACCTGCATGCTGGAAAACCATGCATGCATCTGTGAATATCAAAATGTAGAGGTGGTACATTCGGGCAACCACAAGTGAGGAAACTGAAGAGAAAGAAACCTGTTGACTTGGTGCAGGTTTGATACACGTGATTTAAGTGTAACTGAATTGTGAAGGGCGACTCTGGACGTTTTTTCACCACACAGACAGTAGACAGAAAAATATTGCTAGATAGTTGTAATTGTATGTAATAAAAAAAATGTTAATCTTAATAATGTTAACACTTGTCAATGTTAACGATTGAATTTTAATTGTATTTTTTTAAGAATCGATAACTTTATTTTTATGTATATTTCAAGTGGTTTATTATTAGTGTCTCACTTATGCACAGAAAAATCAGCGGTCGATGCGGGGTTCGAACATGTTCACGCTTAAACCATACTAGCCAGATATGGCGCCATAGACCACTCGGCCGTTTGACGGTTTGGGATTAGATTTATATAAAACTTGCATCCAGTAAATGGTGTCCATTTTTAAATTAGTTAAAGAACCAACTGATTATTTTAAAACTATGTAAGGTGCAAAAATTTGAGCGCATCGGTCAGACCGTTTAAAACAAAAATTATTCAGTAAAAAAAGAAAATATCCGATACTGTTTTCGAGTCCTCCTGAATTCAGTAAAACAAAAACAATAACAGAAACACATTTTCTATGAATTTTAATCGATAGCTTTTGACCGCATTATGGGGGGGGGAAATTAATGATATGAAAGTTTATGATCTTATTGTTTGCACCATTTGTATTTTTATATCAATAAAATACTTTATTTCTTCAGAGATCGGAAAACGAAGAGTAATTGGTTCAGGCGGGTCCAGGAGGACTTAACTGAGCTGGCGATATCAGATGAGATGATTGACGATGATCAACTGCGAAAACTTTTACATAATGAAAACCTAAGGTTCCAAGAAAAACCAACATCTAAAAGGGACGGGGCAGTCTCGGATGAAAGAAGGAAGGCAGCCTCGGATAGAATGAAGCAGTATTGGATACAGCGGAAGGCAGCTAACGCACATCAAAGTAATTGATTTGACGTACCCCAAAGTGGGTGATCCGGATGAAGAAGAAGAAAATAAATATAATTTCGTAAATTCCATTTTTTAAATTTTAAAATTTATAGTTTATTCGTTTTGCACGTAAAATTATCTCTTCCTCTGCTACGTTCAACTCATTTGTATTTGTTGAAAAATCTTTTCCACATTTTGGAGCCTTTTACATTTCCTTACTTTTATCAAAAGTTTCTCTATATTACAGTCTTACTTGTTTTTCCTTTCATAACTTTTTCATCTTTTATGTTCACATTTCAGTTATACGTTCGTATATCAATCAGCTCTCTTTGAAATCAATTTCCACTCAATTGACTTTAACGTGTCGGTTCTTCATTCTATAATAGCTTCAGTATTGATGTTGATTTCTTCCGAAGGTCTTATATCTTCTTTTACGATGTCCTTTGAATAAGTTATAAATAATATTTTTCACTTTTTTATGATTTCAATGTGAGCTTTTAAGTTGCCACACATTCTAAAATAAAGTTTACCCAAATAAAATCATTTCTTATTCGTGTTTATCAGTGTTTAATTTTTATATTACTTTTTACAATTTTGTTTAAAAGTCCATTTTAATTTTACGCGCACCGATGTTCTATAAAAAATACGAGAATCAGTCAATAAGTAAAGTTGAATTGAAAAAAACCTCTATACTTACTGTACTAACATAAATGATACATTTCTACATAATCCCCTCCTACTTCTATGCACTCAGTCCACCTTCCTGGAAGAAGATTTTCAGAATATTTTGCACCTCTGTACGGCCTCTTCATCAAATCAATGATTCCCTCGAAACTGTTCTTTTAATGGGCCGAAAAGATGAAAATCGTTTGGAGCCAGGTCTAGACTACATGGAGGGTGGTCCAGCAGTTTAAAAACGAGATTTGAAGGCATAAGACTGTTTTTAGCCGTACGAGGTCGAGCGTTATCCTGAAGCAAAAGTACCTTTTTTAAATGTTACCATGTTTTTTGGATTTGATTTTGAACTTCAATAAACGCAGTAGCGTTTGATTTTACGTTTACGTTTGATTTTTTCCATAATCGTAAAACAAAACCGAACTGGTTTAAAGAAATTGAAAAAGACCTAATAGAATTAAAAATTACAGAAAATTCACTGCTTGACCAAACTGCTAAGATAAGTACCAAGGACGAAAGAATAAGATTCCAAGATAAAACCAAAATAAGACCTAAACCTGTCATTTCAGAAGAGGAGAGGAAAAGAAGATCGGAAAGAATGAAGCGCTACTGGGAACAAAGAAAAGTACAGCGCGCAAGAAATGATTAATTCAGCGTACCCCAAAGAGGGTGAAACGAAAAGAAGAAACAACGCAGTAGCTCACAGTATATGTCACTATTTATTGTTTGACCTTTAGGTTTGAAGTCAACGAAAACTGGATCTACCATATCCCAGAATATCGCCATCATATCCTTTCCCGCAGACATCTGAATTTTGAACTTTGTTGCTTGGGGAGATGAAGGATGTTTCCACACCAAACTTTGTCGCTTACTCTCTGGTTCAAAATGATGGACCCATGTCTCATCGACTGTTATTATTCGCTTAAGAAATAAATCTCCGTCTCTTTCGTAACGTTCCAAATGCTTCTGGAAAATTTTGAAACGATTGCCCTTGTGGATGCTGGTCAATTGACGTGGAACCCAGCGAGCACAGACTTTTCGAAAGTTTAAAGAATCGTGGATGGTTGAATATGCTGAGCCATGGCTTACATTCAACTCGCTTGTAATTCTTATCAACTGTAATTTGTCGATTATGGAGAATCATTTGTTTAACCGCTTCAATACCGTCATTAGTCTTTGAAGCGGAAGGCCTACCAGGCCGCTGTTCATCACACAGAGAAATCCTGCCATATTTAAAGCGATCAATCCATTCGTAAATCTTGCTTCTACTAAAACAACTATTCCCATATTGCTGCTGCATTCGACGACTAATCTCTGTTGGTTTCACACCTTCTGCATTGAGGAAACATATTATTGGTCTCATTTCTTCCTTGGTGCAATCAATGGAGAACTCATTTTACACAGTCTTTTAAACACAATCACAGAACAATCAGTGCTGACGTACATGGGATTCGGAGGGAATTTAAATTTGCTTTATTTTTTTACTTGCCTAGTAATTTGAAAAACTGTTAGTAAACGTGTTTTATTAATTAAAAAAATCTGTTTAAATTAAAATCATATAGCTTTGTTATTTTGCAAACAGAACAAGCCCAAGTTTGTTTTAGCTTAAGAAAACATAAACTGCTTAACGAGTACGCCATCTACTAGTAATGTTAAAGTTATAATTGAATTTAAAATTATAAATATAAGTATTCTCTCTAACAGATATGTGTGATATATATAATTTCTAACGCTCCGTCAACAAGTGATTCTAGACGTCAGAAAGCGGTACTAATTGCAGGGTCCCTGGTTTGGTTTTTACCATGATGGCTCATGCATTACCTCATTTTTCCAATATAAATGAGATAAATAAAAACTTTTCTTGTTAACTTTCTTATAAATCCGATATCACCATTGTAACCGTACAATAGCACTTTAAATATTCAAATAATACTGTTGAAAATTGTACAACCAATCTGAAGACGTGGTAAATATTCTTTCTTCACTGTAATATCATCTGGGTTAAAATGCTGATTAGTGGTGAAGTTATATTTTCAAAAAAAAAGTTCAACATAAAAGATATTGTTAGAATGTCGCTACCATCACGTCAGTGAAACTGCAGCAGTTCCTCACGACCGATTTTCGCAGCGAAAGGTTGTGGCGCCTCATTGTGGCGACTTTCATTGTGGCGTCTCATTGTGGCGACTCATTGTGGCGACTCATTGTGGCGACTCATTGTGGCGCCTTCATTGTGGCGACTCATTGTAGCACCTCATTGTGGCGACTCATTGTGGCGACTCATTGTGGCGACTCATTGTGGCGACTCATTGTGGCGACTCATTGTGGCGACTCATTGTGGCGACTCATTGTGGCACCTCATTGTGGCGACTCATTGTGGCACCTCATTGTGGCGACTCATTGTGGCGCCTCATTGTGGCGACTCATTGTGACGCACTCATTGTGGAGACTCATTGTGGCGACTCATTGTGGTGCCCTCATTGTGGCGCCTTCATTGTGGCACCTCATTGTGGCAACTCATTGTGGTGATTCATTGTGGCGCCTTCATTGTGGCGACTCATTGTGGCACCTCATTGTGACGCCCTCATTGTGACACCTCATTGTGGAGGCCTCATTGTGGCGACTCATTGTGGCACCTCATTGTGGCACGCCTCATTGTGACACCTCATTGTGGCGCCTCATTGTGGCGCCCTCATTGTGGCGCTTTCATTGTGGCGCCCTCATTGTGGCGACTCATTGTGGCACCTCATTGTGGCACCTCATTGTGGCACCTCATTGTGGCGCCCTCATTGTGGCACCTCATTGTGGCGACTCATTGTGGCGCCTTCATTGTGGCAACTCATTGTGGCACCTCATTGTGGCGACTCATTGTGGCGCTTTCATTGTGGCGCTTTCATTGTGGCGCCCTAATTGTGGCACCACCCTCATTGTGGCGCCTATTAAAACATTTTTATCTTGAAACACCGAATTAACGCAAATAAAACGACGCAGAAATATTTGTCAAATTCAACGAAATACTTCGAGACGAATTCCATCGACATAAATTAGAAAACGGTCTGAACAAGAAGGTAGTGTTCTGTTCTGTTCTAATCGAGTTTTAAATATCTCCAGCTTTGTGTAATTATTAGGATTGGAATAATTTAAGCAGTAAGCTGCTTTTAATGTGATTAGGTTTCGTGTGATTGGAAGAAGGATTTTAAGGATGCTTGCAGTATAATTAAAGACCAAAGCCGGTGTTGCAAATTCTTCTCGCAGTCGTTACACAGATCCTAATGCCCTTTTTTTCCAAAGGTTACTATGCGTATAATATATTAACTGATTTTCTATCTGTAAAATGGCCAAGCACGCAATGAAGATGCTCTCTCTCTCTCTCTCTCTCTCTATATATATATATATATATATATATATATATATATATATATATACACACACACACACACACACACATACACCTTCTGTTAAAAAGTGATCTGTACATCAGGATCGGTGCCCATTTCAAGATACCGGATCTGGGCCTTACTATGATGGCAAACTTTTGGAATGGAAATGTGTGTGTGTGTGTGTGTGTGTGTGTGTGTGTGTGTGTGTGTGTGTGTGTGTGTGTGTGTGTGTGTGTGTGTGTGTGTGTGTGTGTGTGTGTGTGTGTGTGTGTGTGTGTGTCTGTGTGTGTGTGTGTGTGTGTGTCTGTGTCTGTGTGTGTGTGTGTGTGTGTGTGTGTGTGTGTGTGTGTGTGTGTGTGTGTGTGTGTGTGTGTGTGTGTGTGTGTGTGTGTGTGTGTGTGTGTGTGTGTGTGTGTGTCTTACAATTTTTAACTACTACTCAAAGCATGGTAAAAACGTACATATGCCAGAAATTTTCTATTTATTGACGCGTTTCGGAATACTTCCATCATCAATACGTTCTGCTGTACCACACTCCCGTTCGTTCTTTTCAGCGTTGAGAGAACGAACCTACATTTGAGGCAGCAGTAGAGCAAAAAGCTTTGATAACGGGAGTATTCCGATAACTGCTACCTCAAATATACTTCCGTTCTTTGAACGCCGAAAAGAACGATCGGTAGAGCGGTACAGCAAACCGGTTTTGATGATGGAAGTATTCCGAAACGCGTCAACAAATACAAAACATTTACTTTTCCGTTTAATAACGGCGCACGAGCGGCTTCGTCACGCTCCCAACACGTTCCAACGCGCCTCGATATATAGGCCTATTCACGTGTATACTTGCGTTTACTAAGACATGCTTTACTGTAAACGATTACACAACGAAACACATAAAACATGGCGCAGGTGTATCGCTGTTTGTTCGTCCCCCCCGCTTTCTCTGCACCACTTTACTGAATGAAGCTTTCATACACTGCAATGTGCCTTGCATGATATACGTTTGTAAATAATGTAATACGCATAAGAATAAACGCAATAACGTGTTCTGTACTAAGCCTGTTAATAAACAATAGAGGGCGCGCACCTGTCTCGCCCGCGCTTTGGAAAAGGATTTGTCTACGCCCTGTTTCTTACGTGAATTAATACCATGTAAAATATAATTCAAAGGCGTAACAAGTACTTATTTAACAATTTAAGTTTTGAATAACAACGTAATTTCCGTGGAAGTCCGGGCATTTACCAAGTCTGCAGCGGCTGGCGAAGTACTGTTCCGGTACAGAAGCGCGCGTCTGGAGAACGCACGTGTTTTTGTGAGAATGAGGAAATATTCCTCGAGTCTGAGGGCTTTGATGACTTGTGCGGATCGTTTCGTTTCTGACAAACCATGGAAATTCAGTGAGTAAACGATAGTTTTGGAAGGATTCCAGCAACCATGGAAATGCAGTGAGTAAACGACTGTTCCGGTACAGAAGCGCGCGTCTGGAGTACGATTCCAGCTTTGATGACTTTGCGGATCGTTTCGTTTCTGACAAACCATGGAGTGAGTAAACGATAGTTTTGGAAGAGATGCGTGATTATCGACTTTCGCAGGTGCTGAACAATGACTTGTGCGGATCGTTTCGTTTCTGACAAACCATGGAAATTCAGTGAGTAAACGATAGTTTTGACTGCATTTATTTCGCAGGTGCTGAACAAAGACTTTCGACCTGCATTTATTATGGCGAGTACCATAATTTATCATAAATCCATTGTTAAAACCAGAGAAAGAATGCACCAATCAGGATGAAGCTACTCGAGGTGGTGCGCCGGCAGAAAAGTGATAATCTCGCGTACATTAGGCCCGAAATACGCGAGCACTGCGAACCAATCGGAAGCTAGTTTTCGTTTACGGGAAAACTGTGAACTAGATTTGAAGTCGTAGACTGTTCGAAAGCCGAGAGAGAAGTTTGGGAATTTAACATGGATATTTTCCAGTGTCAGAAAGCGGACCTAGTTGTGCAACTCAGTTCCTGTGCTGTACCCGTACGTTTTCCTGTTATCAAAATCTTTAGAAACGATTTTGGAGAAAATCTCGTTTAAAACTGATTTTTTTTTTGACAAAAAAGTGCATCTAACACATTTTTTAAAAAACTAAGATTGTTACCTTTCTTGAGAGGATGGGTAAGCGAGCCCGAAAATCGATCAATTATTTTCGTTTCCCAGCAATATACGTATGTGCGCGTTTTTATGGATATATCCGTTTTTGAGTCTCTTGGGAGTCAAGGAAAAAAATGATTTTCCTTATAAGTTGTTCATCGTTCTCTGTAACTACGTATCTCATTTTTAGCAATTTCCAATGGAAAATGAGCAATTGGAGCGTCCGTCATAGTAACGCCCAAACTCGAGACATGGAAATGAGCACCAATCCTGACTTCTAGATCACTTTTTGAGGTCTTATATATATATATATATATATATATATATATATATATATATATATGTGTGTGTGTGTGTGTGTGTGTGCATGCTCGCGTTCACAATTTTGGTCCAAATTGACTCAAACTTGGCAGAAATATCGATTATAATAATAGATTGGAAAACTTCGTTAATCAGCAATATCCGTTCAACAGTTTCAAAATGGCGGTCATTAATTTTTTTTTAAATTCTTACCATATTTCTTATTTTTTTCATCCGATTTCACTATCGCAATCAGCGTAAAAACTGTATAAATTAGCATTTTGAATTTTCAAAATCCTTTTAAATTATGAAATTTTTTTTACGGCGGTCAGGATCCATTTTCGTATTAAAATTCTAAAACGCTAATACATGCATATTTTCTATGCTGAATATGACGTATAGATAAGAACTTCGAAAAGGATAAGATATGGACTTTTTGAAATTCATTTCTATCGCTTTAGCTAGAGTTGTGATTATTTAAATGTTACAAATATTAACAATAATTTCAAAACTCTAATAGCCGGATGTTCAGTGGAAAATAAAAAATTGAAGATTTAAATTTACAGAATGGTGAATTTGAATTTTTTTAAAGAAGTGTAATTTTAAAAAAATATTAAATTCAGCTGCCAAGGTTTTTTAATGTAATATTCAGTTACTTAAGCAATTGCTTGACATTTAGAATTTACCGTCATTTTGAAGTTAACGGATTTTTCTGGGTAACGAAACGGTTTGAAAAATATTTGAATAAATTTTCACAATAAACGTAAAATATAAGAAGGAAAAACTATCGCCACGTTTTACCGTATTTTACTGTATTGACTTTTCCGCTAAAAATTCGTGAAAAACAAAGAGCCTCTCCCGTGCCTTACGTTTTTCAGTATTTGCAGAAAAAGCGCAAATATTTATACAAAGCGAACAACATCTGAGCCCTCCCCGAGTGTAAGGCGACGAGGGATGAGAGTGGAATCATATTTAGTTCACGGAAGTGAAAGGAAATAGGATATCAGCTGTTGAGGCGTTGTATTTCCTGCAACAGGTTTCAGACTTTAATTTTATTCCAACTTTGTTTAACCGCGGTGGAATAGTGTTAACAATACACGGACTGAAACTTTTCCTTTTGTGTGCAAGTGTTGTGCAAGCGAGGCCGTTTGTTTTATCGTGTCTCATAAAGTGGAATCGCCAGGCTCGTCATGGGTAGCTGGATAAGTGATTATAACCCGTACAAAATAGTAATAATATAATAATGTCTAAAAAGTATCCGACCTTAGGCTGGAAAAATATATTACGCACATGACTGTATTGGGACCTCAATCCTCTTCAAAGTAAGCTTCTTGCGGCTCCACAAATTTAGCCGCACTCCCCCCCCACTTCCGAAAATACGTCTGGAAGGTTTTTTTGGAATGGCGTTCTTCTCTGTGCTGATCCAAAAGCAAACACTATGCGTATCCGTACACCCGTGACTCATCTCCAGTAATCACGGTGTCCACCAGGACCAGTGCAACGTCAGTACCGAGTTCTTTCTGTTCCGCTGACAGCGGCTTGGGCACAATTTTCGCAGTCGCTCTGCGCGTGTTCAAAACATCACGCAAGATTGCAAGTGCAAAACCTTTACTGATCCGAACCTCTTCGACAGTCTCTCGTATGCTTAAACGATGATCTTCCGCCCTCTCAACAACAGCTCCATTCCGAGCGTTTTGTAGCCCCCCTTAAAACGCTGCCCAGTGCCACAAAGTGAGGCCATTTTTGAATCGGCTGAATCACTCCTTAATTTGTCTTACCACAATTCCATCGTCCCCAAACACATGATGTCTCTTACAAATCCATTCGCTTTGAGAATCATCAAGTTTTTGACAAACTCTGATGCAGCGTCTCTGCTCAACTTGGTTAAATCATCTTAAAAGAAATCAATATATATATATATAAATGATTTTGAAGGAAGAACGCAAAATCTTGAGGAAGATCCTTGGCCCGAGATTAACAGAATGTGAATACAGGTTGCACTCCCGGAAGACCACAGAGAAGACATCGAACCTGGCAGCAAATATCAGAAGGAGGCTTCGGTTCTATGGACACATCAGTAGACTCCCAACAACGAGACTTGCCAACAGAATCCTTGTATGTATTAAGTATATACAAGGTGTCAAATCAATAACGTCGTGGATCGCACAAGTCAGAATAGACCTACATGACGCAGGAATAGACTCAACAGATGTTGAAGATAGGCACGTATACAGGAGAAAGATGCTCGGTAGGAAGGTCCCAGAGAATGAAATCCCAAAGAGAGCAGGGGTAAAATGGACGGAGGAGCGGAGGAGGATCCATGGGGACAGGATGAGGGAGGTGTGGAGGATTAGAAGGAACAAGACATGAGTCGGAGTGCTTTGCGTGATCCAACAGGGTCTATGCGCAAATAATAATAATAGTATATAAATGATACACACACGTGTATTAAAAAGGGTATTTAAAAAAAGTATCGTGTAATTGTGCTCAGTGTTTGTGACGTATGTTTTTAATGTTTTATTTGACTTTGTGACGACCTCGACAGAGGGATTTAACATTTTGTATCACGACCTGAAGATGAAACGATAAAGTTTCGAAACCGCGGTAGCCTTTACGAGGTCAGTGGATAGACCACTGACGGGAAGAATAGGTCATAATTCTAATTACTTAAATATGTGGTCCGGTGGCTGTGTTGCAATAATAAAACATTAATTAAGAAAATTAGCTTATTTATGGCTGTGTGCTCCGCTTATTCCATTTTCTTTAAATTTTTTACCCCTTTATATTTAAAATCAAAAAGATATGCACAAAATATAAAAAACTGCCCATCATTCGCATATACAGACCTTTGTAATGAAATACGACCACATCATTTTACCTTAACGTATCGCTATACTGCGCCAGTAATCTGCATTGTTAATAAACATTAGTCATAGAAGAAATATGGCTGGCAGTGTCACATTCTTAATTGAATAAAATTTAAATAAAAGAAATTTATAGGTCGATAAAAGCGACGACGGCCAGTGTTTATTTTTTCGATATATTCCTGAAACAAGAGTTTTTTTATTTTTAAAATTTGTTACACCCACTTGAATTATGATCACTCAAACACGACCGAAATTTGATCAAAATCAGATGAAACGTTTTTGAAAAACTGACTATTTTCTTAATTTTCTATAGTTATCACACCCAATAGCTATGTATTTGAGCGAATATCATGAAAATCGTTTGAGGTTTTTCTGATAGATTTTGATTGTTTAGATATTTTTTTAACTTTAATATTTAATTTGGAACTACACACATTTGCACAACCGAATAGAAATAACACGATTATTATCCAGGGGCAAATCTTCAGCAATGTTTGTCCAGAAGGTCTTTATTACAACGCCGCAAAAGTTGTCATGGATTTAATGTTTTATTAAAAATTGTCCAGACTAGAGGACTGAATTTTGTTATGTAATCTCCAGGAGTGTAAAAGGGCTTTGTTCAACGAATGGAATCTTCAAGTCTGCGCGTACAGTTAAGTTAGTAAAATATAAAAGTGCTTTGTTGATTAATGATAAACATTTTATTTCAAATGCTTGAATCTTCTGTAATTTTTTTTCTTATGTATGCTTTTTTTGACATGGAGAGAAAACTGAAATAAAATGTTGAAGTCGATAGAGATATTCGATCTTTGAATTTAAAACTAGGTGCTTTGTTTTTATGTGTAGAATCAATGTTAATCTTCTAAAAATAAGCAAAAAAGTACTTTACTGTACAGATGCAAAAAAAGGATAGGAATCTAGATGGAGTTTTTTAGGTACTCTTTAGTCCAAAAAAATATTTTTTCTTATTTCCGTGTTGTCTATGTAGTTCATTTTATTAACTCGTCTTCACAGACTGACGATGATGTTCGAAAAAATAATCAGGTCCTATTGATTGTTCCAAAACAGAATTTAACGTTCCTTAAAGTGCTGGAAGAAAGTTTATGAATGAAAACGGGAAGCGAAAGCAAGATGAGGTCAATTTACCTTCGCGTTTTTTTTTTCTGTTTCCGATTTCACGCTTTGTTAAACAAGATTGGCTCCGAAGGGGACCAGGTTATCGCTTTCATTCTTTGAAACTTCTCAACTTAGCTCTCGCGAACGTACGACAAATAGTTTGAAACTCTTCGCACAAAGGACATTATCGTGGGTCGCACCGTAAATGTACTTCCTTTTAATCGATCTTTCCTAACTGCTCCATTATTAGTTTCACCGTGCGAAATGTATACGTATAGTCAAAAAAGTCATTGTTGAAAATACCAATTTTGTTTCGTATGTATCGAATTCATTGAGCAAGTTTTATGAAATCTGAATCGGGATGTACTTTGCACACAACACCTGACCATTTTTCAAAATATTTATTTCACAAACGTTATAATACTGAGATTGTTTAATCACAAATTCGATTCTAAAGATTTTGATGAAATTTCTCTCAAACATAGATTCATCCCTCGAAAAATCCGGTTTGAGGACGCGCAAAATAATTGAAAAATTATACAGGTTTCTCTAAATCAAGTCATTTTGTTAAGCATACATTTAAGTTGTATATGTGATTTCGTAACTGCTGGCCGTTGAAGTACATTTTATACAACCAATGGTATGAAATATTGAGAAATAAAAATAAATTAACAAAATCAATCAAATGAAACTAAATGAACGAATAAAATAATAAACAATAAAATTAAAATTAAAAAACAAAATGAAAATAAATGGACAAAATCGACAAAATAAAAATAAATGGACAAAATCAACAAAATGAAAATAAACAGACAAAATTACCAAAATGAAAATAAATGGACAAAACTAATAAAGTTAAAATAAAAGAAAAAAATCAATAAAATGAAAATAAATAGACAAAATCAACAAAATGAAAATAAATGGACAAAATCAACAAAATGAAAATAAATGGACAAAATCATCAAAATGAAAATAAATGAACAAAACTAATGACATGAAAATAAAAGAAAAAAATCAATAAAATGAAAATAAATTGACAAAATCAACAAAATGAAAATAAATGGACAAATTCAACAAAATGAAAATAAATGAACAAAATCAACAAAATTAAAATAAATGGACAAAACTAATAAAAGGATAATAAAAGACAAAATCAAAAAATGAAAATAAATAGCCAAAATGAACAAAATGAAAATAAATGGACAAAACAAATAAAATGAAAATAAAAGTACAAAAATCAACAAAATGAAAATAAATGGACTAAATCAACAAAATGAAAATAAATTGACAAAATCAACAAAATGAAAATAAATGGACAAATTCAACAAAATGAAAATAAATGAACAAAATCAACAAAATTAAAATAAATGGACAAAACTAATAAAAGGATAATAAAAGACAAAATCAAAAAATGAAAATAAATAGCCAAAATGAACAAAATGAAAATAAATGGACAAAACAAATAAAATGAAAATAAAAGTACAAAAATCAACAAAATGAAAATAAATGGACTAAATCAACAAAATGAAAATAAATGGACAAAATCATCAAAATGAAAATAAATGGACAAAATCATCAAAGAGAAAATAAATGGACAAAATCATAAAAATGAAAATAAGTGGACAAAATCATCAAAGAGAAAATAAATGGACAAAATCATCGAAATGAAAATAAATGGATAAAATCATCAAAATTAAAATAAATGAACAAATCTATTCTTTCCTACTTGCTCACAAAACCTGTATGTCTTTTATTTCAAACTTGTTCCCCCGTATATCTCAAAAATCTGTTGAACCGATTTCGAGAACTTCCCGATTTTCCAATATTTTTTTCTAATTGTTGCTACACAACCGACTTTTCCATTTAACAATTAACTGAATGTTGAAGTGTTTGTTGCGCGATGTATGTTGCAACAGCAATTGCAACGTTATTAAACTAACAATTAGCAGGGCGCGGCGCGGCTAACGTTGTGCTGGTAAAATAACGCCATTAAATGATATTTGGAACTGTGAACACGTCTCACGGCGGAACGAAAGACGAGCCAATGTTTGAGAGTTAAAATTAACGACACGTCTTGTAGGCCGAAGGGGCAAAACCTTTTCCAGGTCACCGGGCAATTCCTCTCCGCCCGCACGGAATAACAGTTCACGACGGCCCGAGGGCAAAGTATCCCAACATTTAATCATACGTTTACCGCTTCGTTCAAAAAACCAAAACTGAAGTGGTGAAATTTGCTGTCTTGTTTTAAAACATTAATTACAAAATAGCGTACATCACTTCAATTATTAACTTATTATTAAAATGCACAACAAAGTTCAACAATTAGTAAAATATCCTAAATCACATAATAGGCTACCATTTATATTAAAGACAGTAAAAAAGGAACAAATTTAAATATTACTTACTCGGAAGTTTGTAGTCACTGGTGCAACCAGTTGGAACGAGGCGGCAAGGAAATATCACCTGTAAAATTCAAAACGCTACTTAGCAGAGAATTTTAGGGATATTATTTATAACAAAAACTAATCTAGCAAAACCCTTACAAATTCACTCACATTAAAACAATCGCAATTGGAAGCTATTTTTGTAACGAATGCAAATTTTTAAAAATAATTTTCTAATCTTAAAAATATCATAATTTTTTTTTAACTTACACTTTATAAAAATGAAGTATAAAAAAAATGTACTTACAAAAAAAATTTAATCTTTGATAGATCTGAAAACATGAAAATATAAATTATGCGTATTTTCACGCTGATTAAGATTTTTTTTAATGTGATTTTTTTTTTTTTAATTTGAAATGTAACGCCATTTTGAAAATGTTGAACGAACTTTGCTGGGAAATAAACTTGTTCAAGTTGTTATTACCAAAATCGGGCTTTTGTCGCTTTAATCAAATAGAACCGAAAATGCGAACGTGAAAATGTTAAACGCGCGCGCGCGCGCACACACACACACACACACACACACACACACACACACACACACACACACACACACACACACACACACACACACACACACACACATATATATATATATATATATATATATATATATATATACATATATATATATATATATATATATATATATATATATATATATATATATATATATATATTTGTAGAGACCTTTCATTGGATTCTTAAGTTAGGGCCTTACCATAATTGTCAATCAAAGCTTGTAAAGAACTCAAGTATTAAAACAAATAACATTAGGAAAACCTCCTCAAATATTTCTAGATTAAGAATAAGCAAGAACACTATAAATCAACCCAGCATAAATCTATACAGTGATAAATCCGGCAAACAGGTTTTACTTCACACAAATTTGTTTCCTTTCAAAGTCGGAGCACTAATTTCAGTTACGGATATTTACATACAAAACTAAAAAAAAATCTGATTACATGATTTTAAGCGAAACGATCAGTATTTTTTTACGAGAGCTAGCGAATCAAAATTTTCAAAAACGTACAGCTTCAATTGTTAAGTGTTATTTGGGTACCTAAGGGTAATATTTGCCAAAAATTTTATTACACACAGTAAATGCAATTTAAAAAAAAAACTTTGCCGATCCGTACGATTTTTTGGCGAAAAATTCAAGAAAAAATACAATTAAAAAACACAATACAATTCGTTTAAATCATAAGCGACGCAAACACCACGTTTTTGGATTCGCGAGGACTGAAAACGGACAATGACCAAAGTGTTTCTTCCGTCGTCATATTTTCCAGACGAACTACCGTATAGAGAACGCCGAATAAAATTTCACTTTAAAAATAAACACTTGTTTTCAGTGTACAAAGAAAATTACAAATGCGCTGATGTGTTAGAAGTTCATTTTGAGGATTAATTAAAAACATTTTGACCGTGACCAGTGTGCTAGACAAACAAAGCACAGCTTGCACAAAAAATGTATTAAAACAAACATGTTGACACTTTCCACGAATGACGGATTGTCTGGGTTCTTCTTCTTTCATCCGTATCACCCACTTTGGGGTACGCCAAATCAATTACTTTGATGTGCGTTAGCTGCCCTCCGCTGTATCCAATACTGCTTCATTCTATCCGAGGCTGCCTTCCTTCTTTCATCCGAGACTGCCCCGCCCCTTTTAGATGTTGGTTTTTCTTGGAACCTTAGGTTTTCATTATGTAAAAGTTTTCGCAGTTTAAGTACATCGTCAATCATCTCATCTGATATCGCCAGCTCAGTTAAGTCTTCCTGGACCCGCCTGAACCAATTACTCTTTGTTTTTATTGTCTGGGTTATTATGTTTGAAAATATAATTTTACCTTGATAAATGTATTTTTTTCTTATTTCGGCAATAAATACACATAACATTAATATAACCGTGTCAAGCAACTATCGTGCTGACGTCATCTTCTGCCTCCTGATTAAACAATTGTTTGGTACTCTTCGTTTCGCTGGTTCATAAACCGTCCACCCACCTCTTCCTTGGACGTCTCACGGATCTTCCGTTCTTGCAACGCACTGTCCTGTTGACTGACATCATTCCTAGGTGTTCTTATGGTCACTGATAACGTTACGCTTTAGGAGATCAGCTGTTAAACGAGATTATTGTTCCTGAACTGTTGTGTAAATTTTACACTATAAAGGTATAAAGCAAATATGGCGGTTGTGAAAACTTATCTTGATATTTTGATAGATCCTCAAGATTTCTTGAGTTCTTGAGATTTTGTACAGAAATGCTGAGTAATTCGCATCGTTGAAAACTATTTTTTTTTAATTCTTCACAACGTATTTCAAAACTTTTTTGAACACAAAATTTTCTAAATCCGATTTTCTAACAATTTTTCTCTCAAATCAGTTCTACCCAAACAAAAGGCACGGTTTTTTGATATTCCGAAAAGACATTATGTCCGAAGCGAACGAAAAACACTAAAAAATCTGACTATTTAATCGAAATCGGTTTAACAGAATTTGCTAAAATATCGTAAGTTTGTAAATAACAGCAATTTATGGTTCGGGAGTAAACCGAAGGAATGGTACCCTGATCAGTCACCACCGTCTTGTTTTCCTCTTTTTTCAAAAACTATAAACGTTTTGTACTTAACCTTTTGTCCACATACGCAGGTTAATAATTATTTATAACCAAAATTTGAAAAAAATCCAATGATCCGACTTAAAAACAATTAGGCTTAACTTTTCGATAGCTTTCAAAGCAGATTTGTTTTCAAGTAAATTTATCTCAAAAATAAATGAAAAATTTCGTGTAGTATTTCTCACGCCGTTTATTAACTAGCGCTCTGCTCGATTGCAAGACCGTTCCATAAATTATTTAAAAGACTTCTATATCTAAAGCCTTATTAAACATAGAACTGGGTTGCAAAAACATCTGTTAAAATAACCTCTTTTTAAATAACAGAACATTAAAGCTTTAATCTATGTTTAAACGCTGCGTTGCTAGAACGTCTGTTAAAATTTAACGTACCGTTATACGCTTGTTAATTTTTTTTTTTTTTAACGTCCGACTATTGTGCATACTTAGGCTAATGCAGACGATAGGATAATTTGTAGCGTATGAAAATACCAAGCCCTGGCCGGGAATCGATCCCGGGTCCTCGGGGTGAAAGCCCAGTACGCTACCAACTAGGCCACCGTGGCACCCTACGCTTGTTAACGTAATTGACCTATGCAGCTCCTCTAACCAATGCTTAAATATATTTTTATAGGTTATGTTCATATAAAATTGCTTATTATTTTATAGTGTTGTAGTATCAGTTCGTCAAACTTTAGTCTTAAACCATTTATTTCTATACAAAGCAGATATTTTATTTTTTTTTACAGTTACTGATTATTTTACAGAAATAGTAACAATAGACCTAAACAGAACGTAAACAAAACACATAACCTTCAAAATAATTGTAAAAATAACCTCAAAATTATCAGCTGTTCGTCGGACGGCCATCTTGCCAGCCATTATTAAATTTAACAAAGCTTTAAAAATACTTTACGTAAAGGATTGTTAAAAATGTTTTTGCAACATAGATAACATTTAAATTAATTTTCAAATTTTAAGTCAAATTACGTAAAGACAGACTAAATTGACAATTAATATGCTTACTTTCTTTTTTGAAAAATCCACATTTTTTATATTTATAATTTATTGTTTAATTGCTTGTAACACAACATTGTAACATAACAAACACGCAGCGAAAAATCTAAACGCATTCATTCAAAAACAAAAAGGCACATTACGAAATAACACCATTGTTGGATCAACGCAAATATTTAAAGAACTGAGCCCTAAGCCACGGGGAATATGAAATGCAGATAGCCTGTTGTATTTGCAGCGATTCGTTTATATCCCGGAAGTGAAAGGAAATAGGATATCAGCTGTTGGCATTGTACTTCCGGCGGCTGGTTGCGAAACTGAAGAAATCATCTGTGTATACTTGGCGTTAGGCATTTTGTACAGAACGTTGTACGTTTGTTGTAAATAACGTGATAACGTATATTTATATTAGATTACAATGAGGTACGGTATAATTACGTAATAGCCGTGTTAACGTACTGAGAATGATAAATCGAGAACGTAATTCAATTAAAGAATCGATAAAGCTACGAATGTACAGTGAACTTTAAATTAAGGGGCTGAGTATGCAATTCAGATACAGGCATGAATGACGTCATCAGCCCAACAGATTGCTGTAACATTTCCATTTCAGTGACACAAACTTTCAGAGGCGTTGCGTGTATACATCAGAGTTTTGTATTTTGTCCGCATTGATTAATGTTAATTTTGGAGGCAAATATTAATTTTGGAAAGTCAGTAAACCCTGTTCAACTATATTTCAAAATGGTGAACCTTAATTCACCTTAATTCAAAACATTTGTATCTTACAAGTTTCAAAACAAAACTGATACACAGGCACGTCCAATTTTTAGCAAATTTCTACGGCAAAATATTGAAAAAATATTGACTGTTCAATAGCTACTGCAACAAGAATTGTTCATCATGATAAAACCCAGCACCAGATCCAGGATCTTAAAATGAGCGTTGGTCCTTACCTATTCATAAGTAAGGATAAAACAGGTGTTTATATATATATATATATATATATATATATATATATATATATAAGATATCGAACCTGGCAGCAGATATCAGAAGAAGGAGGCTTCGGTTCTACGGACACATCAGTAGACTCCCAACAACGAGACTTGCCAACAGAATCCTTAAGTATGTACAAGGTGTCAAATCAACAACGTCGTGGATCACATAAATCAGAATAGACCTACATGATGTAGAAATAGACTCAACATATGTTGAAGATAGACACGCATACAGGAGAAAGATGCTCGGTTGGAAGGTCCCAGAGAATGAAATCCCAAAGAGAGCAGGGGTAAAATGGACGGAGGAGCGGAAGAGGATCCATGGGGACAGGATGAGGGAGATGTGGAGGATTAGAAGGAACAAGACATGAGTCGGAGTGCTTTGCGTGATCCAACAGGGTCTATGCGCAGATAATAATATATATTTTTTTTTTTAAGGCGAAAAGACATTGAGGCTATTATCGCCTCCCTAAATGTAAGTGTGAGTGTAAAGTGTTACAGTCGTAAGTGTAGTGTTGTAAGTATAAGTGATTGTTAGAATCGGGTACCACGAGGGACGCCTAAATCCTCTCAATAGGTACAGCTAGTGTGCACCCCCCTGTGGGGATATATATATATATATATATATATATATATAAGACACAGACAGACAGACAGACTATAAACACCTTTACAATATTAATTCACTAAAAATAATTATATAAAAATAATCAATGCTAAATCTGATTTAATTTAACGATTTCTGCTTATTAAAGTTTAATTAATTCGCCGTAATTAATAACTAAACCATTTATGAACAGTTCTGACGTCATGTACAGTCGCAAGCCGCTCTCCAATGTATTACAACTACCTGCCGAGCAGACTTCCCTATCAGATATTAACAAAGTTTTCAAAAGCTATTTAACGTTGTTTAAACTTTTTTTCAATGAAGTCAGGTACGAAGACAAAAGCCAGGGTATCGTGTACGTCACGCGGATGGACGGGGTTTGTTCCCTTGCCCCGTTTTCAGCATTTTGCGCGGTTTATCCCGGGCTTTACAGAGGAAAAATCAAAAATACAAAACACATGCGAATGGTTCACAAACGTTTTTTCATTCGATTATCTCTGCAAAATACCGCAACAAAAGTATCGGCCGAAAATCAAAACAATTTTGATTGTAACATGAACAGTTCAGGACTTAATTGAGTGCGCCATTTTGAAACTGAAGGAATTTACTGTGCGAAAGTAATCAACGGTTTCTGAAATCTTTTTCTACTAATTTCTATTGGAAAATGAGCTAATGTTGCGGCAATCATGGTAAAGCCCAGACCCGGGATCTTGAAATGAGCTCCTATCGAGGCTAGTCATATGTACAGTGTGTGTGTGTGTGTGTGTGTGTGTGTGTGTGTGTGTGTGTGTGTGTGTTAGGACACAGTTTTGATCAGATTTGATTGCGACTTGGGCATTAAAAAAATACTTTTTTTAGTAATAGCTTGAACAAATTTGTTACCTAGCAAATTTCTTTCAGAAGTTTAAAAATGGCAAATGTCAAAATATTCACAGTTTTGTTCACACACACACACACACACACACACACACACACACACACACACACACACACACACACACACACACACACACACACACACACACACACACACACACATTCCGTTTCACGCTGGAAACAGACTCGGCTTGTCCCCTCTGTCTTCCAGCAGTGGAGAAAGATGCGGAGCATGTGTTTTTCCGGTGTCGGAGATTCGACGAGGAAAGAATGAGGCTGCAAACATATCTGCGAGGCAGCATTGCACCGGAAAGTCTGGTTGCGACTGTGATGGCTTCAGAGGCCAACTAGAGGGCCATTGCGGGCTTCGCTGTAGCGGTCATGAAGAGGATGAGGGCTGAGGATCGAGAAAGAAGAGCCAATGCTGTAGAAGAGTAGGCGTTCAGCCATTCCACCTTCCCATGAAGTAATGCCTGGCGGTGGTTCCGTGGGGGGGGGGTTACAGAAAAGAAATGCTTTTGGTGGTTTTTTTAGTGGGTAACAATATATCCTAACTTGAGTTTGAACTTAATTTGAGTCCCACACTCTGGGGTAGTGCGTACCCCAGGTAGTCTATAAAAGATTTTTTCCACCTTTTTTGGCATTGAAAAACACACACACACACACACACACACACACACACACACATATATATATATATATATATATATATATATATATATATTCGTAACGTCCATATTTTATGCCAGTTACAGTAATAACGAGGACTCGAACTAAGAAATTTAAAGATCGCAGTTCAGAATCGCAGAAAATTTAGCTTTAGCCACTTTTATATACGCTGATCACCGAGCGTATATAACATAAACATTTTAATTTTTTGTATGCCCTAAAACAAAAAAAAATGAATTTGAATATACGATAAAGTAATTTTCATTTTTTAATGTATTTTACTTTTTAAAGAAGGTATCAGAAGTAGTACGTAAGAATTGCATCTGGCTGATGTTTGTAGAAACAAAATGGCAGCTAATAATAAAGCTTAAATAAGTATAGAACTGATTTTGTTATTTTTTCAAACAAAATTTTATTTTGAATTTGAATTTTTTTAAATTTAATTAGATACAAAATTAATAAAAACAAACTATAAATGAGACCTATTCAAACTGGAAACCGTTTACAGCTACACACTAACCTAAAATAACAAAATCAATTGTTTACTTTATTTAAACTATCATTTGGCCGCCATTTTGTTTCTACAAACATCAGCCAGATGCGCAATTCTCACACACTATTTCTGGTACCGTCTTAAAAAGTGTGTACAGTTTCAAAATGATCAACGGAAGATGAAATGCGAAACCTATTCGTGGGACACACTGTATATACCGCGTATAAATTTCATGGTCTCTTAAAATTTCATGGTTTCGGAATTCTCCATCTTCAATAGTTCATTTTTCAGTGAAAATTTGCAAGTAAAACCGTTCACCTAACACCTCGATAAATGAACGAAGATCCCTCCCGCCCCACCTACGGCGTTATCAGCTATGCATGTCTGCTGGAAGTTCTGATAACTTTAATTGCTTAGATTGTATGCAAAATTTTCCATTTAAGTTTTAAAGCGCATTAGGTGCACTTAGATAGTTTCGAGTGAAGCGGGGCAATTTAATGTAACAGGGACAGCAAGTTTCTAGAGTGCTTTAGGTAACTGGAAAAAAGTTTTCGTTCCCAGACCCTCGTTATTACCGGTTAGAAAAGTGTCATACTCGGAATGAAATCTAATTAGTTTGTACTAGTGACAAGTAGTAGTACAAAGAACGGTATAACTTGCAATGAACACATTGACTGGCCTCGGTCCCACGCCAACGCTCCAGTTCCGGCAGTTTAACCGATAACCGTTACTGGACCGACTTGATCGGAAACTTTATGGTCTTTGATCAAGAAGCTCATAAAATTATGAGGTCATGCCGTTCGGGCGATATTACAGTAAAATCACAGGCCGCCATCTTGAAACGAAACTAAATGAAAAAAATATCTTACACTTAGTTTGTTCTTGTATTACGAGGGTGGTTCAAATATAAACCGGAATTTTGCTATACAAATTTTTATTATTAAGTTACAGAGCTGAAATTTTTAGTTTTTCTAGATAGTCTCAGTCACACTCTACACACTTTTACCACCTCTTCGGAAGCTTTCGGATGCCTTT
>CM040185.1:99028685-99036185 GCA_022606455.1 Callitettix versicolor
GATTTCTTCAAGTCCTTGATGAGTTTGAAGGGACAGTAATTGAACAGACTTGTCTGGCGTTATTAGCGTATATCCATTCGAACATGAGTAATTGGAGCGACCATTATGGTAAGACCCAGGCTGAATACCTTGAAATAAGCACCGATCCTGGACTCTAGATCATTTTGATAAGTCGATAAAATTTGTATATATATATATATATATATATATATATATATATATATATATATATATATATATATATATATATATATATATATATATATATATATATATATATATATATATATATATATATATATATGTATATATATATATATATGTATGTATGTATGTATGTATGTATGTATGTATGTATGTATGTATGTATGTATGTGTGTGTGTATGTATGTGTGTGTGTGTGTGTGTGTGTGTGTGTGTGTGTGTGTGTGTGTGTATGTGTGTGTGTGTGTGTGTATGTATGTATGTGTGTGTGTGTGTGTGTGTGTGTGTGTGTGTGTGTGTATGTATGTATGTATGTATGTATGTATGTATGTATGTATGTATGTATGTATGTATGTATGTATGTATGTATGTATGTATGTATGTATGTATGTATGTATGTATGTATGTATGTATGTATGTATGTATGTATGTATGTATGTATGTATATATATATATATGTATGTATGTATGTATGTATGTATGTATGTATGTATGTATGTATGTATGTGTATGTATGTATGTATGTATATGTATATGTGTGTGTGTGTGTGAGTGTGAGTGTGTGCGCGTGTGTGTGTGTGTGTTTTAACTCGCAATTTTGATTCGATTTGATTCAAACGTGACACGAAAATCGATTCTTATAATAGTTTAGACAAGTTTGTTAACCAGTAAAATTGGTTCAGAAGTTTCAAAATGGCGGCGATTTGAAATCTTTAAAAAATGCATCGCTTTTCCTTGAATATTTTTTTGAAAATCCGATTTTACCATCGTAAATCAGTGTCAAAAACTGCATAAATTTGCGTTTCCAATTTTCAAAATCCGTTGGTTAAAATATTTTTTGACGTACTTCACGGTCATTTTTGTATTTTTTCAATTTAATTTCGAATTTGGAAATACTAATATACGCATATTGTAATGCTAATTACGACGGTGAAAGGGTAATTTCAAAAAGAAACACACTTTTGGAAATTCGCTTGTGACAGCAGCGAGACAGCTGCGTGCAGCGATTACAACATTTCAATCTGTTTTCGCAATACGCACAAATGATGACAAAAGTTCGAATAAACAACTTTAAGACAGAACATCTGTCGAAACCAAAAACCGATTTTTCTCAAGATCACAACACTTTTTAAACGCTGCTTATAGTGAGAAAAAAAACAAAAAAATAACGAAAAAATATGTATTTTAAATTTTCGCCGCAAAGATGAAGAAACTTTGTGCCTAATGTGTGCTCGTTACACTAATGAGAGCAAGGGATCAGCCTAACACGCGGCGGGGAAAACAATGTTTCCCTAACAAAGTTTATCCGCTCTTTTTGCAAATATGGCGTTCTTGAAAATTTGCATATTTAATTTTTTTAGTTTAGGAAAGAGAACAACCACACGTTTGTTAGTTGATAATAATGTTGGCTTAGTATTATGTTTTAACAAATTAACTTCGGAAAATAACCATTCAGTATGGCCATCGTGGACTTTGAAATGGGCACTGGCCATATCTATAGATCATTTTTTTTTTTATTCGTTAAAAATTGTGTTTGCATTCTATCGCTCGTAATGTTGTTCCCATTTGTTTCAAACTTAGCGCAAAAAAAACAATCGTTACCCAGCAAAATCTATTCAAGAGTTTCAAAATGGCCGTCTTTTAAAATCTGTTTAGCCGCCTCGATGGCCTAGTTGACAGCGTACTTTCACCCCGAGGACCCGGGTTCGATTCCCGGCCAGGGCTTGGCATTTTCATACGCTATAAATCATCCCATCGTCTGCATTGGCCCAAGTGTGCACAATAGTCGGACGTTAAACACCAAAAATAAAAAATAATAAAATAAAATCTGTTTAAAAAATTGAATTTTTTATGTTACTTTTAGGTTTTTACCATAGTAGAATTTAACGTTAAATTAAATTCAGCCTTAAGTATAAATTGAATTTTTAATGCGCTAATTTATACAAATTTTACTTAAACTTTGCACAAAAAAATAACTATTGCTAATATCTTGGACAATTTTGATACCCAGAAAAATCTATCAAACAGTTTTAAAATAGTGGTCATTTCAAGGATTAAAAATTAACTTTTTTACGGAAAAAATAACGCACGAAAAAATATCGATTATAAATCTCGAATGTGCGCACAATTCAAAGTTTCAACAAACTGTTCTCGCCGCTACCGGTTGAGCTACGACGTCCTCCTTGGACGATTTAAAATCTGCAAGGCACTGTAGATTTATACAAGACCCCCATAAACATTTTGTTTTAAGTGATTTAACACGGTCGCACTTTTGTTCTGATCTGATTCAAAACTTGACACAAAATAATTGCTTTGTTTTCGGATTGGACAAGATCGCGTTACCTAGTAAAAATCCATTTATCCGTTCCAAAATGGAGTACAATCACTTAAGTTCTCGCACTTTTTTCGAATTTTTCCATCTAAGAGCAATTACTACCTGCATAATTAGTATTTCAAATTTAACTGAAAATTTAAAATTTCAAGTTACGCAGATTCCAATGTCGATCAAGACGGTAAAAATATAATTTAAAAAAATGAAATCAAATATTTGTTTTTTATAGTTTTTTAATAGCCGCCATTTTGAAACGGTTAAACGAATTTTTCTTGGTAACTAAATTTCTTTTAACAATGGATTTCTGGAAAATTACCGTTCCAGCCATAATTGCCAGTACAAAATACAGGTCGAAAATCGTTGTACGACAGATCATCGAGAAGGACCATCCGCAACACAGCAACTACACGGCAGCCTATCAACAGCCAGAACTACTCTACAAGACACTGCAACTTACTCGGGAGGACGCAGAAGGAATCCGACCAACTTAAAAGAAAACGCATAGTTCTTCCTCACCATTCCGAACCGGAAGAGTGCCTCGCCAGCCTGAGGCCGACCTGGTATACTCCAGGACTTCTACTATTCCTCCCGGAGACTACAGAATACTAACATATATTATGATAGCTACAATATGGTTTCTCTACAACGCAAAACTTAGAATTCTCTAAAATAAATTCTGATACATAAAAATTATTACGCCTATACAACCTAGTTCACAGTTCTCCTGTAAATCAATACTCGCTTCTGATTGGTTCGCAATGGCCTATCTTGGGTCTAATATACGTTATCACACACCTGCCCATGCTTTAATGCCGGCGCACCGCCTCGCATCTTCCGTACACAATAGATTCACTCTGATTGGTGCATTTTTCTCTTGTTTTAACAATGTATAAATACAGGTCAGAAATCTTTGTTCGGCAGAACGTCGAGAAGGACCACTCACTATACGGCAGCCTACCAACACGCAGAACAACTCCACAAGACACCACAACTTGCCTGGGGGATAGGACAATCCAGCCCCTTTTAAAGAAAAACAAACGGATTATTACTATCACTTCACCATTACGAACCGGACAAATACCTCGCCAGCCAGGTAAACCCCCCGGATTTCTATTATTTCTTCCGGAGACAACCAACTTTCTGACGGTAATTAGCTAAAAACGTGATGCTCTTACGTCACACCAATGTGATAGAAGCTAACTTTACGACACCGTGTGTGGGGATTTTGCTCAATGTGATGCTCTTACGTCACACCAATGTGATAGAAGCTAACGTTACGACACCGTGTGTGGGAATTTTACTCAACGTGATGCTCTTACGTCACACCAATGTGATAGAAGCTAACTTTACGACACCGTGTGTGTGGATTTTACTCAACGTGATGATCTTACATCACACCAATGTGATAGAAGCTAACTTTACGACACCGTGTGTGGGGATTTTACTCAACGTGATGCTCTAACGTCACACCAATGTGATAGAAGCTAACGTTACGACACCGTGTGGGGGGATTTTACTCAACGTGATGATCTTACATCACACCAATGTGATAGAAGCTAACTTTACGACACCGTGTGTGGGGATTTTACTCAACGTGATGCTCTTACGTCACACCAATGTGATAGAAGCTAAGGTTACGACACCGTGTGTGGGGATTTTACTCAACGTGATGCTCTTACGTCACACCAATGTGATAGAAGCTAACGTTACGACACTGTGTGTGGGGATTTTACTCAACGTGATGCTCTTACGTCACACCAATGTGATAGAAGCTAACGTTACGACACTGTGTGTGTGGGGATTTTACTCAACGTGATGCTCTTACGTCACACCAATGTGATAGAAGCTAACGTTACGACACCGTGTGTGGGGATTTTACTCAACGTGATGCTCTTACGTCACACCAATGTGATAGAAGCTAACGTTACGACACCGTGTGTGGGGATTTTACTCAACGTGATGCTCTTACGTCACACCAATGTGATAAAGCTAACGTTACGACACCGTGTGTGGGGATTTTACTCAACGTGATGCTCTTACGTCACACCAATGTGATAGAAGCTAACGTTACGACACCGTGTGTGGGGATTTTACTCAACGTGATGCTCTTACGTCACACCAATGTGATAGAAGCTAACGTTACGACACCGTGTGTGGGGATTTTACTCAACGTGATGCTCTTACGTCACACCAATGTGATAAAAGCTAACGTTACGACACCGTGTGTGGGGATTTTACTCAACGTGATGCTCTTACGTCACACCAATGTGATAGAAGCTAACGTTACGACACCGTGTGTGGGGATTTTACTCAACGTGATGCTCTTACGTCACACCAATGTGATAGAAGCTAACGTTACGACACCGTGTGTGGGGATTTTACTCAACGTGATGCTCTTACGTCACACCAATGTGATAGAAGCTAACGTTACGACACCGTGTGTGGGAATTTTACTCAACGTGATGCTCTTACGTCACACCAATGTGATAGAAGCTAACGTTACGACACTGTGTGTGTGGGAATTTTACTCAACGTGATGCTCTTAAGTCACACCAATGTGATAAAAGCTAACGTTACGACACCGTGTGTGGGGATTTTACTCAACGTGATGCTCTTACGTCACACCAATGTGATAGAAGCTAACGTTACGACACCGTGTGTGGGGATTTTACTCAACGTGATGCTCTTACGTCACACCAATGTGATAAAAGCTAACGTTACGACACTGTGTGTGTGGGCATTTTACTCAACGTGATGCTCTTACGTCACACTAATGTGATAGAAGCTAACGTTACGACACCGTGTGTGGGGATTTTACTCAACGTGATGCTCTTACGTCACACCAATGTGATAGAAGCTAACGTTACGACACCGTGTGTGGGGATTTTACTCAACGTGATGCTCTTACGTCACACCAATGTGATAGAAGCTAACGTTACGAAACCGTGTGTGGGGATTTTACTCAACGTGATGCTCTTACGTCACACTAATGTGATAGAAGCTAACGTTACGACACCGTGTGTGGGGATTTTACTCAACGTGATGCTCTTACGTCACACCAATGTGATAGAAGCTAACGTTACGACACCGTGTGTGGGGATTTTACTCAACGTGATGCTCTTACGTCACACCAATGTGATAGAAGCTAACGTTACGAAACCGTGTGTGGGGATTTTACTCAACGTGATGCTCTTACGTCACACCAATGTGATAGAAGCTAACGTTACGACACCGTGTGTGGGGATTTTACTCAACGTGATGCTCTTACGTCACTCCAATGTGATAGAAGCTAACGTTACGACACCGTGTGTGGGAATTTTACTCAACGTGATGCTCTTACGTCACACCAATGTGATAGAAGCTAACGTTACGACACCGTGTGTGGGGATTTTACTCAACGTGATGCTCTTACGTCACACCAATATGATAGAAGCTAACGTTACGACACCGTGTGTGGAGATTTTACTCAACGTGATGCTCTTACGTGACACCAATGTGATAGAAGCTAACGTTACGAAACCGTGTGTGGGGATTTTACTCAACGTGATGCTCTTACGTCACACCAATGTGATAGAAGCTAACGTTACGACACCGTGTGTGGAGATTTTACTCAACGTCATGCTCTTACGTCACACCAACGTGATAGAAGCTAACGTTACGAAACCGTGTTTGGAGATTTTACTCAGATTTCATATTTTCCAATATCAGTTTACTTTCGTTATTACAACACAGACACCGGACCACATATATAGTCATATTAGACCAGGAATGTAACGATATACGAGTTGCACGTATCGTTTGGCCAAACCAAATTTTACCGTCTGTATTTTAATCGTGTAATTGTGTTCAGTGCTTAGTGTTGTTTTCAATGTTATGTTTAACTTTGTGACGACCTCGACAGAGGATTTGACATTTTGTATTACGGCCTGAAGATGAAACAGTAAGGTTTCGAAACCACAGTAGCCTTTACGAGGTGAGTAAATAGGAAAAATAGGTCATAATCTAATTAGTTTACTTTTCTATTGACAATAAATTTAGGAAAAAATTAAACAATTAACAGCCATTAGGATGCTGAAACACTTTTTTTAATTTCTCAAAAACAACTGTTCTGTTTTTTTAAAGATTGTATTAATAAGGGTGGTAAATTGTGATCTATAATTATTAGCAAGTTACAAGCAGTTACGGAATATGCAGGGAACGTATCGGCAAAAAGAAAAGCATGGGTCAGAATACAGAAAGCGTTTGGAAAGAAGTAGTCGCCGAAAAGTCAAATATATAAAAATGGTCGTAAAAATGCAATACTATAAAGCAGTCTCGGGGAGCCTCACTTGAAGCTGAACCGTCTCCGCCATTTTCTTGTTCTGATAAATTTAGTTAAACACCCTTTGCCCCTTTCTTGTCATCGGTCATAAAGTTCTGTTTAAAACTAAGTAATTTTCTTCTTTTGTACATTTGATTCTGTAAGTGACGTTACTTAGCAATAACCGCTACAAGTAATTTTGTTTTGTTGACGTGATAGAAGCGAACTTACAAAATTATAATGTTGTTTTATATTTCCCTGTATATAAAAAGCGATGTCCTGACTGACTGATCGACGCACAAACCGAAACTATAATTGCTAGTCTTAATATCTGCAGGGTATTTTAGTACCACCAACAAGCATTAAGCATTAAGAAACAACCTTCCAAAATTCACCCCATAGAGAGTATAAAAAGGGGTAAAACATTAGAAAAAATATGTTTTTGGTCGGATCTTCTTGAAACGTAACATAAATATTCCAAAACACAAGTAATGAAATATATTTTCCCCCATTTTCCAAAATTCGTCCTTAAAAGAGATTAAAAGAAGGTAGAAACTGTAAAAAGAAGATATGTTTTAAATTGGAGAAATATCTTTTTAATCGTATATTCTAAATGCACACTCTGAAACTAAAATAATGAAACGTGTATTTCAGCATTTTTCCG
>CM040185.1:99041185-99066185 GCA_022606455.1 Callitettix versicolor
ATACTTGCAATATAATTAAAGTTAGGTTTTATGGAAATCTAAAGGATATACCCAGGTATAAGACCAACTGTTCAACTCATAGAAACATGAAGAGAAAGAATGTAAAACAGAATGAGCAGAATCATCAAAAAACAATAATCTGGTCAAATGGAGTAAGCCTTCGTGATTAGGGTCAGGAGTAATAGGGGGGGACGCAAGCGAATTATCAAAGCACGCATCTGGGCTTTCGCCACGAGGATCCGGGTTCGATTCCCGGCCAGGGCTTGGCATTTTCTTACGCTATAAATCATCCCATCGTCTGTATTAGTTTTTTTTTTAACGTCCGACTATTGTGCACACCTGGGCTAATGCAGACGATGGGATGATTTGTAGTGTATGAAGATGCCAAGACCTGGCCGGGAATCGAATCCGGATCCTCGGGGTGAAAGCCTAGTACGCTATCAACTAGGCCACCGAGGCGGCTCCCCCCTGCATTAGCCCAAGTATGCACAATAGTCGGACGTTAAAAAAAAAAAGCAAGCACTGCTTTGCAACCTCGATTATGCATCATAAGCAACCTCGATTACGCATCATAAGCAACCTCGATAACGCATCATAAACAACCTCGATTATGCATCATAAGCAACCTCGATTATGCATCATAAGCAACCTCGATTACGCATCATAAGCAACCTCGATTACGCATTATAAGAAACCTCGATTACGCATCATAAGCAACCTCGATTACGCATCATAAGCAACCTCGATTACGCATCATAAGCAACCTCGATTACGCATCATAAGCAACCTCGATTACGCATCATAAGCAACCTCGATTACGCATCATAAGCAACCTCGATTACGCATCATAAGCAACCTCGATTACGCATCATAAGCAACCTCGATTACGCATCATAAGCAACCTCGATTACGCATCATAAGCAACCTCGATTACGCATCATAACCTCGCATCATAAGCAACCTCGATTACGCATCATAAGCAACCTCGATTACGCATCATAAGCAACCTCGATTACGCATCATAAGCAACCTCGATTACGCATCATAAGCAACCTCGATTACGCATCATAAGCAACCCTCGATTACGCATCATAAGCAACCTCGATTACGCATCATAAGCAACCTCGATTACGCATCATAAGCAACCTCGATTACGCATCATAAGCAACCTCGATTACGCATCATAAGCAACCTCGATTACGCATCATAAGCAACCTCGATTACGCATCATAAGCAACCTCGATTACGCATCATAAGCAACCTCGATTACGCATCATAAGCAACCTCGATTACGCATCATAAGCAACCTCGATTACGCATCATAAGCAACCTCGATTATGCATCATAAGCAACCTCGATTATGCATCATAAGCAACCTCGATTACGCATCATAAGCAACCTCGATTACGCATCATAAGCAACCTCGATTACGCATCATAAGCAACCTCGATTACGCATCATAAGCATCGCATCATAAGCAACCTCGATTACGCATTAAAGCAACCTCGATTACGCATCATAAGCAACCTCGATTACGCATCATAAACAACCTCGCAACCTCGATTACGCATCATAAGCAATCTCGATTACGAATCATAAGCAACCTCGATTATGCATCATAAGCAACCTCGATTACGCATCATAAGCAACCTCGATTACGCATCATAAGCAACCTCGATTACGCATCATAAGCAACCTCGGAAAAAAGCGAGGACGTTAACCACCTTGAACCTTCTCCAAGTTTTAGACTTTATGAAGACAGTAGGGCTGGAGAGGTTGTTGTAACTGAGCATTTCGGGAATAGAGAGAAGAAGGTACAATATATCTCTAGAGCTCGCAGTGCAATAATTCTTGAAGGTATACTGATTTCAATTTTGATTACAATGGTGAATCTTTTTTTTTGTAAAGTGTAGTACAATGAAGTTAAGTTTTTTTGTGAAGGAGAAAGACTTTTATTTAATTAACATGGAAAATTTAATTTTTTACTTATAACTAAATGTGAAACGTACTTGAGCAGCTGGCTACCACACACTGCCCTCTCTTCGCACTTCCCCTACATGCGCTAG
The DNA here is from genome assembly GCA_022606455.1 of Callitettix versicolor. Taxonomy (NCBI): domain Eukaryota; kingdom Metazoa; phylum Arthropoda; class Insecta; order Hemiptera; family Cercopidae; genus Callitettix; species Callitettix versicolor. The sequence goes on from CM040185.1 coordinate 99,043,252, forward strand.
CCATTTCTCGTAACAGCGGATGCATTCAAATATCAGGACATCGGATAAATTACCTCACGCAAAACTTTGACTAGCGATATACCGAGGGAACATTAACTCGACCTCGCTTCGAGAGTTGTGTTTATCTGGCGTCCCTTGCAGAGTAATCGCCATAACACATGCTTCTCCCCGCAGACAAATCACCCGAGACTTTAACTCACGGAAAGAACGGCAACTCTCTTGTCGTAGATTGAACATTCTTACATACATTACCTCGTGATAACAAACACAAACTTTGCATAATTAATCGCGACACGCAGCTACTTTGGAATAAATATTGCCCAAACTTTGTACAAACTTTAATCAATTAAAGTGAGTTGTGCAGCTCGCTTCGTCACATATTAGTCAGAAACGAAGTGTTTCTTTAAAAATTATCTACAACAGCTGTTCCCTGCCTGGGGAATACGGTCGGTTGGTACAGAGGCACAAAAATAATATTAGTAACGGCGGAAAATGCTGAACTGATTCTAACATTTTTCCTGTTCTAAAATAATTCGATACCCGGAAATCATGTACTGGAAAATGCTAGTGAAGTTTTGAAACACTTTCCAACTATCACAAGATATGAAGCAGTATATATAACCATGTTAATGAATTATATCGTAGATATTAGTTTACGTAAAATAGTGGTGGAAAAAATTTCTGTTATTGAAAAAAAAAATAAAAATCATGTATCATGTTTTCTCTTCCTTTTATATTTTAATCGATAATTTGTTCAAAACCGTTGCTAGTTTTTAACAACATAACCTAAAATGATAAACTATCAGCTGTTCAATGAAATCATCTGTTACGAATTAATATAAAACAACCGATCTTTTAATATAACTACCATAGCTAGTTTTTAACAACATAACCTAAAATGTACGATAACCAAGCTGTTCAATGAAATCATCTGTTACTAATTAATATAAAACAACTGATCTTTTAATATAACTACCATAGCTAGTTTTTAACAACATAACCTAAAATGTACGATAACCTATCAGCTGTTCAATGAAGTCATCTGTTACTAATTAATATAAAACAACTGATCTTTTAATATAACGACTATAGCTAGTTTTTAACAACATAACCTAAAATGTACGATAACCTATCAGCTGTTCAATGAAATCATCTGTTACGAATTAATATAAAACAACTGATCTTTTAATATAACTACCATAGCTAGTTTTTAACAACATAACCTAAAATGTACGATAACCTATCAGCTGTTCCGAATTAATATAAAACAACTAATCTTTTAATATAACCACCATTTTCTAGTTTTTAACAACATTACCTAAAATGTACGATAACCTATCAGCTGTTCAATAAAAAAATCATCTTTTACGAATTAATATAAAACAACTGATCTTTTAATATAACTACCATTGCTAGTTTTTAACAACATAACCTAAAATGTACGATAACCTATCAGCTGTTCAATGAAATCATCTGTTACGAATTAATATAAAACAACTGATCTTTTAATATATAAATTTGTGGCATTCGCATCACGCGACGCGCAAATTCATCATCACAACCAGCCCTAAAACATGATACACGTTAAAAGGAAAATTGTTACTTCTTTACAAAGCGATAAGGTTGTCAACTTCTACGTAGCTACGCGAGATGAATAACGACAACTAAATGATAAGGCGATAAAGTTTCCGCTGCTATTTACAAGAACTTGTGGAAAGAACCTTCTTAGCTCGACTTCATTAGTAACAGACCTGTCTAAAGAGTGTATTACTCAACATTTCAATCTGATTTTAAAAACAGAAACTTAAGCGTTTCTTGTAAGCAAGTACGTTACTGTAACTGTATTGTTTGTCTTATTGTTTTGTAAACCCGCAGGGGGGTACTAGCTGCACCTATTGAGAGGATTTAGACATCCCTCGCGGTACCCGAGTCTAACACACACTTACACTTACAACACTACACTTACGACCTTAACACTTTACACTCATACTTACATTTAGGGAGGCATAATATCCTCAATGTGCTTTTCACCTTAAAATAACAAAACAAAATTATTTTGTAAATTGTGTAATTAAATATAAAGTTCTGCAAAAAAAGACCACCAAAAATTAAACTGTTTGAAATAAACGGTACACTGAAAATTTTTATAACAGTAAGAATTAATTAATACGTCGTTACCTTATTAATTTCAAATACCTAAAAAAATTGCAAAAATTAATTTTTTCTACGGAGTATTTTTTCAGTAACGATCATTCATAATTCAGGAGGTGGTTAATAAGATCAAAATAAATAAAACATATCCTATAAACAAAATTCAGAAACGTTTATGTTGCCAGCTTAGCTGTTATTTTGTTTTCCTGCTGAATCCATGAATTTCAGTAAGATCAAATTTGAAAACAATATCTTGAGAGACTGGTAAGTCGTAGAAAGATCTTTGAAGGCTCGGTATCGAATGCAGTTTTCTTATTTAAATATTTCGAAAAGACTATGAAGGGCAAACTTTTCCGTAAAAAATAAATGACCGATTTAAAATCAGTATTAACATCTGTTTCAGCAACTGTTTTTTTTTAATAACAGCTGTGTTAAATTTTATTTGCATTTGATGATGATAGATGATTAATTTAAACATAGTTCATTACGTTCACTACAGAATTCAGCACTTACATGTTTTATACACGTGCGTTATCAAGATTTTCCGCGGGAGAGATTATCGTTTAATAGTTGAAATAACGGTAGACATTATAGTATATTATTTAAATTTAAGATCGTTAGTGCTTGGTGGAAATCCATTACATTAATGAAACAATAACACGTTCGTATATGTCCCCAACTCTTTGTTGAGTCTTTCCAACCAAGGTTTCACTTGTTAGAACATTGTCAACGCCACTTTTGAGTCTGTCAAGTGGCCTTGACAATTTTTAACAAGTAACACCTTGGTTGGCAAGACTCAAATAAAAACGTTGTGGAAATATACGATCGTGTTATTGTTTCATTAATCGTGTATTCTTAATTAATTGCATGGCCACGAAAGTTCCCGCAGGGGGTGCAGACTAGCTGCACATATTGAGAGAATTTAGACGTCCCTCGCGGTACCGGAGTCTAACACTCAATTACACTTACACTACACTTACGACTTTAATATCTTATACTCACACTTACATTTAGGGAGGCGATAATAGTCTTAATGTGCTTTTCGCCTTAAAATAAAAAAAAATGACCACGAAAGCGCTCGTAACCAGTAACCGTAACATTTACGAAAAATGTCACCGGATTTTTTCAAAATTTTATGCTCATCTCCTTAAACGGTCCAAATTTTGATAGGACTTGCCGTTCAGCCAGTATTACAGTAAATAACCAGCAATTACACTTGTCTTTGTTAAATGAAAAACCACCATCTTGAAACGGAAATTAATGAAAAATGTTTAACATACGTCGTTCATACAAGAGCTTCACACAAGATATCTTATTTTTAAAACAATCGGTCAATAGTTTCGGCCAAAACTGCGTAACAAACACACAAACCAAATGCCGAACGGTCGTGTTGAATCGGAGACCTCGATTTGTTCGGTCAACTAAAGCTACTTTTCTATCAAAATACCCTAAAATATCTTAAAACTTGGTTCAATCGATTTTCATCAAATTTTGTCTACGATTATACTGTTTAAAAATAAAAACACGTTGGAGCATTACCAACAAAAAACCGGAAAGTAACCTAGTTAGTAAAAACCTGAATATTCATACCCGAACGAATCGGGGAGGTAAATTTGTTTTGTTTTATTTTCCCGGCTTACCCTCGAATCGTACGTTTCTGGCGAGCCTATGCAATTTCGACAACATTGGTCCGTTCTTTCGAACACCAAACATATTAAATAAGTTAACCGATTGTGTTAACGAACACAATTTATTTTACAAAACCGTTCGTTTTAAATTCAAATTTCACCAAAGAGCCGGACGAAATGATTAAAATAGACATAACTCTCTGTAAATAAGCCTGTAGATTTGGTTTCGAACACCAAACATATTAAATAAGTTAACCGATTGTGAAAGACTTAAACGAACACAATTTATTTTACAAAAACGTTCGTTTTAAATTCAAATTTCACCAAAGAGCCGGACGAAATGATTAAAATAGACATAACTCTCTGTAAATAAGCCTGTAGATTTGGTTTCGAACACCAAACATATTAAATAAGTTAACCGATTGTGAAAGACTTAAACGAACACAATTTATTTTACAAAAACGTTCGTTTTAAATTCAAATTTCACCAAAGAGCCGGACGAAATGATTAAAATAGACATAACTCTCTGTAAATAAGCCTGTAGATTTGGTTTCGAACACCAAACATATTAAATAAGTTAACCGATTGTGAAAGACTTAAACGAACACAATTTATTTTACAAAACGTTCGTTTTAAATTCAAATTTCACCAAAGAGCCGGACGAAATGATTAAAATAGACATAACTCTCTGTAAATAAGCCTGTAGATTTGGTTTCGAACACCAAATATATTAAACAAGTTAACCGATTGTGTAAACGAACACAATTTATTTTACAAAACCGTTCGTTTTAAATTCAAATTTCACCAAAGAGCCGGACGAAATGATTAAAATAGACATAACTCTCTGTAAATAAGCCTGTAGATTTGGTTTCGAACACCAAACATATTAAATAAGTTAACCGATTGTGAAAGACTTAAACGAACACAATTTATTTTACAAAAACGTTCGTTTTAAATTCAAATTTCACCAAAGAGCCGGACGAAATGATTAAAATAGACCCTGTAAATAAGCCTGTAGATTTGGTTTCGATTAATGGCGAATTCATTGCCAGCCGGCAGTTAATTCCGCGTACAAGGTTAGGCTAATCTATGATTACCGCTATTTCTATCAAGGGATTTATCATATGTGGACGTATTAACGTTAAAACAAAAATTGTATATTTCAATTTTTTTTCGAACAGCGATCATTCTACTTTCAAACTGCATGTGATTCTCTCAGTTTTCCTTTTCACCTAAACATTTCCCCATTCTTTTGCGCTTAAAAAAAACCACCCGCTCTTAAAATTTACAGTTTGTTCATTGCAAAATACATTGCAATAGATTTATATTTCGCGTTATAAATATTTCGCTTATGATAAAAAAATTGATTTTTCTTATACATTGAAAACTGTCGTTTTCACTTTAAAATCTCTTGAAAATATTACTAGTACAAGTCTAGCTCTTGCTTCCAAATTTTCCTTTTTGTAATTTTGTTATCTTATTTCCGGTGCAAAATAAACTGTTGACGCGGCCTTAGACCCGAGACCTTAAAATAAGCCCTGATCTTGACCTCTTAATTAATCCTTAAAGGGATTACATTACATTAATTAAAACGAGGGAGGGTGCGTATTTAGCACGATAGCTCTCACGGTTTTGTAATTCTGATTTGATCTGATTCAAACTTGTCACAAAAGTTTCTGGTGATGGCGAGCTTGGTCAAATGTGTTAGCAAGCAAAATTCTTCAAAGGGTGGTCATTTTAAATTTTTGTAAAGCTAAAATTCTTTTTGCATACATTTTTTTTCAAATCAGATATTTTTTTCACAATCTTATTCAGCGTTAAAATCTGCATATATATATATATATATGTGTGTGTGTGTGTGTGTGTGTGTGTGTGTGTATTAAATTTCAAATGTAATCCCTACACAGTAGTTTATATGCACTAAAACACACTAACCGCCTCGGTGGCCTAGTTGATAGAGTACTGGGCTTTCACCCCGAGGATCCGGGTTCGATTCCCCGCCAGGGCTTGGCATTTTCATACGCTATAAATCATCCCATCGTCTGCATTAGCCCATGTGTGCACAATAGTCGGACGTTAAACATAAAAAAAAAATATTTTCCTATAGGTGTCAATAGTGTGCTCACGCTTGTCTGTATAAATCCGTTATTTTTTATTCGACTTTTCTGAAAAAAGGTACCGTTAGATTTATAACGTAATTCACTAACAAAAAATTATTCTTTTTAATTTTCTGTAAACTCAGTCATTTTCGTGCTATTTCAATTGTAAAAGTTTACATTGCCGCCATTTTGAAAGAGTGCAAAATAAAATTTTTATTTTTAGCACAACCATTGGTCTAGCCAATGGTAACACATACACAAAATTGTATTTTAATATATTTAACGGTTCTTGAATATTAATACTTTTAAAAACAGGATACTAAACGAAAATGAAGCATACCTTGACATGGAATCCATTCGTAATTTTCGCATATATAATAATATCCTAGATTTGCTATGGTTTTTTTTAAAAAAAAGCCTATAATAGGCCTATTAATAAATGTAGTCTTCACACAGTTTAACTTCAATTTTTTTTATCCGTGAACTTACCAAATAAACTTCCCTTATGCTATATGGCACGTCAATTTCCTTTTTTCCTTACCGAATTTCACTCCCTTTTTATTATACAGTTTCCTTTGCATTTCCATTTTTCCTTCTTACATTTAAATACTTTTTTGAGGTAAAATTTTCATGGTTTTAAACGACTATTGCACTTTTTTCTGCGCTATAATTTCCTTTTCTTCGCTAATAAACGTGATTTATCCGAAATAAATTAAACATTAGTTAAAAACTTCAAAATACTGTAATCACCCATTTCGCCCTCGGCCAATTATATATTTAAAATTCTCACCTGCCAACCTCTTGACGTATTAACAAAGTTTAATGAACTTACGCGTTCAGGAAAAGAAGGAAAGTTAATAACGGAAGTTTACAATCCTCTTCCGGGAAGTAGTAATCAAGCGTATTGTCGGTGCCTTCTCGATAATCCGGCTTTTATTCATGGCAGACTTGATTAGACGCATTGAAGCCGTCTGTAATGAGGTTGATTAAATGCTAACAGCAAATCGCAAAGTGTGTTACTTCCATACGACACAAATATTCCCTAGCGTGGATTTGCCAAATTACTTTTCCCAATAATTCGCTTTTCAGTAAAGGTAGTGTTGATTAACTCGAGAACCGTCCCGTAATACCTTGATTAAGTCTTGTAAGGCTTCAGCGGCTCTCACTTTGAATGCCATTTACCAGTATTTACCGGCACAGATCGAGTGACGTCATCAGCTACAGGGGTTCTGTATAATCTGGTGGTACTGCTCACATACTCGCTGACCGAATTTCGTTCAACATATGTTTTATTTCAAATATATTGCTTCCTGTACGGCACCAGACATATTTTTAGTTGTGCTTTACTCTGCTAACTATTTTCCGGACGACCGTATATCATACTCTATTTTTATGAAAAATACTCTATATTGTATTTGCAGTTCCTATTGTGACTGATACATAGGCCCTAAGGTTAATTAAACTTTAGCTTCACCAGTCTAAAGAATTAAGGCTAGAACATGGAAAATCTGCTGCCTAGAGACTACCCTCTGCCAGAAATAGTTATTTCATCCTTCTTTTACACCGGTATCCAGGATCGCCTTTAAATGCATTTACAGATAACTATACTTATTAGATATAGTTACACTACCAATGTATCTCAAGTCTTTATTGATCCCGATTTGAACTGCCTCATTATCTCGATGTACACTTTTTTCTTCATCGCTCAAACTTTCATTCGGTATCTTTTTGGAACATTTATCCATTTTTTTTAACTTCCTTCAATCCATACAAACCCTCTTTACAAAGTGTATCTTACTGAAAATTATTTATAACCAGATTTTATATTACATAACTAAAAATTAGGCTACAATATTTACTGTTTACTAAAAGCAAGATCTTTTTTTTCATAACATTTACACATTAGAACTGGCCTATACTATCTTACTGATTTTTACTTTCAAAACTGATTCGAACGATAAATATTTAATGCAGTAATAATTTAAATATTACTATCAACAATGTTTTTCTTTAGCAATCAGCTGTTTTTTTGGTACACACACAATTATTATTTGTCACCTATGTATGCACTGTGCTGCACGACAACACTTTATAATACTACTCCTAAAATTTCGTTTACAAATATTTTATTAGATTTTATTTTATTGTAAAGCCTTAAAATAGAAAAGCATGAGGCGTGAGAGTTCCCTGGTGTTCTGACGTACCTGTAGGAGCCCCATATATATAGTTTTAACAAGGCCGGTCAGAATACTGCTGTTCTTTTTCAAGTGACTACTTTTTATCGCGGAGCACGGGTGTATGTTTTGCACGGCGGAAAATTCTGTTTGCCGTCACGGAACGCTCTAACACATCCATACGCGCACTCTAGTGAACATTGTTATTCCAATTATTACACCATTTTTATTACAAACGTTATTACAACACAGTTTTTTTGTGATTAATACAATGTATTTTTGAAGTGAAAACTTGTATGGCCGCGGTTGACAAAACATGGATATAAATATTTGTTTTCTCGTCACGCTTGAATTCTTAATGCATACGTCACAGTGTATATTGTTCTTGTACGTATATAATCAGACTGGAAGTGACTACTTCTAAACAGCTGATTTCGCACAATAGCTTCAATGTCATTTCAATTGAGGTTATGTTTATTGTTCTTGTTAATTTTAAAAATGTGTATTTTCTAAATTTGTGTAGTTAAATTATTTAATATATATGACCTATACAAATTTGTGAATGCCAGAATCACAAATATTATATTTATTATTATATTTAGACAGTATAACTGTCAAAAGTAGGGTTATAAACTGATTAATTATTAAAGTCCCTTATATAGCCTAAGATACTCAAATTCATAGTCTGTGACAGTTTCAGTTAATTTTTAAGTTGTTTACCTACACACACGCGAAATTTAATAAGAAAATAATTTTCAAGAGTTGCCCTTTCCTACATGCAAATACATGTTTATAAAAATAATTAAATCATAATAGTGAAAAGGTATACAGACATGCCAAAAGAAGTAGTCAAGCTAATCCCGCGCTGCCTAATTTTTTTTTTAATTTCAAATATTGCACAATTTTAGTCAATCAACGAAACTAATTTACAAACCTGCAGTTTGCCCAAAAATATCAGTTTTCTCTAACCGGTGTTTCTTTAAATCGAAAAAATGCCACACATCTTTAGTCACGCTACATCACCACCGTTGAATGTTTCTATTAAATTCTTGAAATAATCTAATTGAATCTGTTAAACAGTGCGTCGATGTGTAAGCGAGATGAATGTTTTGGCCCGCATAAGAACGAATGCTTTACACACAAAACTAAAAATGTCGCGTCTCGTCATCAAGTCTTGCCCGAGGTATTAAGCTTTGAATTATTCGCTGATTGCAGCTACAGCGAGGTTCCTATTCATTGAAATTCTAACCGAGCGCGAATTTCTCAACACAACTAAGAAATTCTAAACATTTTCCTTTCCCGAAGGGAAATTGTTACTTGCTACTGTATACTGTTTATATCTTCTTGTTGCTGGGAAACCTTTGAAATAAGCAACGTTCAATATACTAGACTTGTGCGAAGAGTATATTATTATTGAAACCAATTTGATACTAGGAGTCTGCCGGTATGTAGTCTATTGGACGATTGTTGGAAAATTGTCCACAAATATTAAATTATTACTCGCGTGTATGTGTGATAATCAATTTTAGGTATGTTTAAATTTTCCAAAAACAATTTTATTTGAAGTCTTTTTTCATAAAAAAAACCTGATAATCAATTTTCACCAAAACGATTTCGATCAAATTTCTCTCAAACCTAACCCAAACAAAACTTACGGATGAAAAATCCGTTCATCCGATTTCCTTCAAATTTTGATCATATATCGAGCTCAATAACTAAAATCATTGTAGCATTTTGGAGTATGAAGACAAATATACGGTTCGGCAAAAAAATTGACAAAATCCCAAAAAGCAAACCCTGACCGTTTTATTCAATCTGGAATCTGTTACTCTGGTATTTAATTTCTTTTGGTTCTAAACTGGTTCACTGATATAACTTGACACATGCGTGACTCATTTCAATCTCGAATTTCAAAACTAATTCGAAAGATAAATATTTAAGTCCTGGATACAGTAATTTAAATATTACTTTCAACAATGCTTTTCTTTAGCAATCAGCTGTTTTTTGGTACACACCCAATTATTATTTGTCACCCATGTCTGCACTGTGCTGCACTCTCACGACAACACTTTATAATACTATTCCTAAAAATTCGTTTACAAATATTTTATTAGTTTTAAATCGATAAGTGTATCATGCGTGACTCGTAATTCAAAACTGAGAAATATTTGGTACTCGTGCGTGACCGAATATTGAGCAAAAACTGATAAATCGATTTAGTAAGAATTACGTTGAATTTTCCAATTTTTCCCTCGACTTTTTCAGAAAATAATTCAATAGTTTATTTTCCGTGAAGTTCAGCACGTTAATACGTTTGTAAGGACAGGTTAAAAACACCCGCTATATGAATTATCATAACCTTATAGGCATACTCAAAGCAAACTGTAAGTGTCGATTTATTCTCTACCGAGCTAGAGAACACCCCTTTAAACATGAACTTCGTATCAGATTATCGCTGCAGAAAGATAATCGATTCTTGTTAACCGATTCTGCGACTTTTATTCACCCCTCGCAGAATGTCTTTTATGTTTAAATATGTTGATTAAATTCCACGCCAATCTGTCATCCGGCCATTATCAGTTTATAGCCTGGGATTTGAATATCTCGTGCGAAGCGCAGAAAGGGGTGAAGTATTTCTAGTTAGGGGTGATTCGCTTAAAGAGAATTGTTAAAAGGACGATCGAAAATCGAATTCGGTGCTTTTAGTTGACAGATTCGTAACGAACTTCAATTGTAAAATGAGCTATTGTAACGTACATCATGGTAAAACCCAGTACCAGACATTAAAATGAGTGCAGATACGTCATGTGTTTTTTAGTGTACGAAAATGGAGTTACGTATTTTTAAAATTTAAAATGGCCGCCATTTTAAAACAGTTGGAAATAAATTCCTGGGTACAGTATGTGAAAAACAAAAACACATAATTTTAACGACCTCTCAAAAATTTATGCAAAGGTCATTTTAGATCGCTGATTTAACTATGACGAGTATAGTTGCTGGCTATTTCCTTTAATACTGGCTGAACGGCAAGACCTATTACTATTTTGAACTCATTGAGAAATAGCATACAATTTCCAATAAAGTTGATCTAGTAACATTTTCTTGAACATAACTGTCACCGCTTAAATAGGCGAAGAAGGTTAAGAGTGTATCAAACAGATGTCGTTGGAAAGCATTGTATAATACAATAATGAAGACTAAACTGCGAAATCTACTGTTTTTAAAACCATTAGTACAAAATAATAAATTTTAGAGGCCTTTACGTTTTGAAACCAAAATTTTGAAATTTGAGATCGTATTCTTTGCATAAGACGTATGAGCGGCTAAGGTCATTTTGTGTAATTTTCTAAAAAAAAATCTTAACGAACAAATTTGGTAAATTAATATCTATCTACATAACATAGTCTATATATTTATACATTTATATGAAAACCAAATGCATACCATTATTAACTGATTTACTGGTCATAAGCGGTCAAGAGGTTCTCAAAAACTACAAGAGCTGAAGTTGTAGCTCCTTCTGGCACGACCTTGTTCCATCAAAGTTACAAGTATCATACTCACAACTTTATAATTAATTTACTGTTATTAACTTTCGGTAATAACAGTTTTAAAAACATAAAAAACTGTAACTCAAATACTGTTTATAAGCCTACTTGTTACAAAAAATCACAAGTATGTGTAAATACAGCAACAATATCACAATTATAATTGTACGTTGTACAAAATATATGGATTCCCATTGTTTGAGCTTAAGAATTTGGTTTTGAAATAATTATTATTTTTGTGTATCTCCATAAAAAAAGGAAAAATTCCAAAAGTAACTGACAAATAAATAATAAAAATATAAATTGGTAACATAATAAAGTTAACCGCATCTGGATGTACGTTAAAAATTGTGTAGCCTACTTTCACAAATGTTAACTAAACTTAAATTTGTGAAAATATAAGAAAAGTTATAATTAATTGTGAAGAGACGGCAGTTAAAAAGTTTTATTAAACTTGTAACTTTTGTGAAACAAGGCCCATTAAATTACTTTTCACAAATATGCCTAACCCATTTAGGAAGGCCGTAAAAATGGATTTCCAATTAGTGACCAACAGACAACAACAAAAGGCCAGTGTTTCAGTTTAGAAGTTTAAATTTGGTATGAGCTAGTAAAAATCTTAATTTAAGGATAAACCTATGATTTATTTATAAGTTAATACGTTTCAAATTCATAACTAAATCCGTTGATAAATTTCAAAATGAATCCTAAAATTATTATAAAATTGCCTAATATGTTATTGTGTTTTAAAGTAGTTAAGTTTCGCATTATAATAACCGTTTTATAAGGCCTAAACAAAATAGGCCTAGGACAGAATATGTCTAGGCTGAGTATAGATAAAGGTTTTGAAGATGGAGGTTCTCTGAAACGCGTCAACGAAAGTAGAAGTGACGAAGCTAAGGAAGGCAGATACTCAACATAGTGACAATAATCCTAGCAGAAAAGAAGAAGAATATAAAAAGAATGTCTAGGCTAATACGAACTCAATGTTACACAATTACATGAATTTAAAAAAAAATTAATCATGTTTTTAAAATGAACTAAAAAGTATAAAATAAATCTTAGAAATACATCAATCATCGACATTTATAACACTATTATCTATTACAAGCGCCCCATGTTTTTTTGTTTTTAATTGCATAAGTATTTTCGTATCAATAAAAATTCACTGTCACACATTTTTAAGACAATCTGTGTAATTATGAATCTGTATAGGTTTATAAATCTCGATAGATTTATGAGAATTTTTATAGGCTTACAATTTAAGTTCATTTTAAAAACGTAATTTTTTTAAATTTATTTATATAATTATTTTTTTACTTTTTAGTTTTGTTAATTATTTTTAAATTTTTGAAGTACCAAAAAAACTGAATGTCGTATCGTACACTTTTTTATTTACTGTAAACTTTTGAATTTCCGAAGGTAAAATTAGAACATTTAGCGTACTGCCGAATACTTGACAAGTCAATGCAACTATAAACAATTTTTAAAACATATGTTTTGAAGAAAAAAATATTGGTTTCGCAACAAAAACGAATTGTTTATATTAAACTTGCCAAAACGCTATAAAAAAATAACTACCCTGTGTTGGATTCGAAACCACTCTCACAACTCACAAGCAGAGCTTACAAAGCTAGCGCCTTAGACCACTCGACCAATCTGACTTATACGGAACGACGACAACATTACCACCTATAGCGAGAAAAAAAGAAGGAATGTCATCGTATATTTGATTATAATGATAATATAATAGCCAAACAATTTCAGTAATAGTGCCCATGGCACCGTTCAATATTATTGTACTATCATTGAGTTTAGAGCTGTATATTAAATTTCAAACCTCTAACTTATCGGGAAATTAGTTTAAAATCGATTGCAAAATTCCACCCCGACAAAACCCAGTGACTTAATAATTAATAATAATAACCCAACGTGACAACAAAAAATTGGCTATAAGTTATGATTAAATATTTACGTTTAACTTTTGTTTCTTAACGGTATTTTCAGATATAGAGAACAAATCAGATTTAAAATAATCATACCTGGTGACTGCGTTTTTATTTCTCGTTCCGTGAACAGCTACCCTCTAATAATGAAATTAAAACATTAAAATTTGTATTTATTAACTGCACATTATTATTATTCACGCATATTATAATCACAAATTACTTATTTAACACTGACACGCACAAATATATTAATAAAATCACGCACACGATACACAACGAACAACACTAACCGAACTAACAATTAACAATTGCGTAACTGAAACACAAAACCCACTGCCTTCGTTATTTAAGCTTCCAAGGAATAATCAAGCAGTGAACAAATATTTAAATTTTCACCGCCTACCTGAGCAGCACCGTGCATAAAGATTTAGCAACGGCCAGCAAACATATTGATTCATCGATCAATTACGGTCAAAGTGCTGCTATCTATACATACCAAAACTAACTATATTGTTTATCGGCTTTTATAAAGCAGTTTTATTTTGTTCTTTGGAAATAATTTTTTTGGTGATGCAGATCGTATTAAAATAATTTGTATATTTTAAAACAAATATCAATTATTGCAGTAATGATTTATGTAGAGAATAAAAAAGAACCGATTACAAATTTTATGTTACGCTAAGTTTTCATTTACTTCTTCAAAAATATCTGGTTTGAAAGCTAAAAAGGCAAAAATAGTGGAAAATTGGCGTAATTTCTAAAATTCGGTTAATCGGATTTTGTTCAAATTTTGGTCATATATATATATATATATATATATATATATATATATATATATATATATATATATATAGGATAATAATTACGCAGGTCAGGTTAAACTACTTGAAAAACAATAATAAATTCCAGAGTAGTCAGAAAATGTTTAGTTTCTTAGCTGATTGTCATTTCAAAATGACCTATTTAACTGGTCATCATGGTAAGACCCATACTCTGGACTCTGAAATTAGTTAAATATAATGTTATATTGTGTGTTAACACTCTCGCGTTTGTAATTTTGGCTGGATTTTGAATTAAACTTGGCACAAAAATCGAACTTGATAGTAGCTTGAACAAATTTGTTACCCACAAAAATCCGTTCATCATAATTAACCGATTACAAATTTTATGTTACGCAAAGTTTTCATTTACTTCTTCAAAAATATCTGGTTTGAAAGCTAAATAGGCAAAAATTGGCGTAATTTCTAAAATTCGGTTAATCGGATTTTGTTCAAATTTTGGTCATATATATATATAAAGGATAATAATTACGCAGGTCAGGTTAAACTACTTGAAAAACAATAATAAATTCCAGAGTAGTCAGAAAATGTTTCAAATCGACCGATTGTAATTTAGTTTCTGTGTTTGCTTATTGCCCAGTTTTGTCCAAACGCGTTGATTGATTGTTTTCAAATTTGGTGTGAAGGTAACTTGTATGTTAACTTGTATGAAGCCCGAACGATATGTGTAACAGTTTTTCGCTTCCGTTTCAAGATGGCGGCATCTGATTTAACGACGATTAGTATAGTCGCCGGTTATTTACTGTAAAACTGGCTGAATAACAATACATATAGCAATTTTGACCGCTTCATGGAAAAAAACATAACATTTCAAATAAATTTGATCTGGTAACATTTTTCCTAAATATTGCGGTTACCCGTTACATTGGTAACAAAAGGTTACGAGCGCTGTTGTAGAGCGGTGGTCAGGTTACCCATTAAGTACGTTCTGCGAAGTTCTAAATCTAAAAGAACTAGTTTTAGAACTAGGTTTAAAGAACATGTAAGATCATTCAAATACGGCAAAAACGATTCAAATTATGCGTCACATTTAATAAAAGAGGGACACATACCTCGAGAAATAGAAAACTCCATGAAAGTACTATATGTGGCAGAAAAAGGAAGACGTATGAACATTTTAGAGAACTTGGAAATTTTTAAACCGACTATTGTGCTCACTTGGGCTAATGCAGACGATGGGATGATTTATAGCGTATGAAAATGCCAAGCCCTGGCCGGGTATCGAACCCGGGCCTCGAGTTGAAAGCCCAGTACGCTATCAACTAGGCCACCGAGGCAAGGAAGAAAAAATAATAAATGAACAGATAACGTCGCAAGCAGATATTAAGTTTAAAAATCTAAAATTTTCAAAAATTAACAGGAGGGACGACCGTTGAAGAGAAAGTTTGAAAGGAGCCAATCAGAAGCGAGCGAAAACGTATGATTTTGAAGAGCTGATAAGAAGCGAGCACGTCAGGTTTAATGTACACGTGTTGAATAGAGGAGGGGTACAAGGTGGAGATAGAAAATTATAAATAGGACGGGCCATAATATTTGTATAGTTTTTGAAGATGGAGGTTCACCGAAACTCGTCAACGAAAGTAGAATTGACGAAGCTAGGGAAGGCAGATCATTATACTGAACATAGTACTGATTATATATTTTCAAAAAATAAACGATAAAGAAATATTTCAGGAAAATCGTTTCTATCGGTTCAGCGAGACAGCTGCGTGACGTCATTATTCATTATATTAAAATTTGTAGTACTGGGAAAATACTTGTTTAATTAACATCAATAAAAACAGCTAAATTGGTAACAATAATTAGTTGTGTTTTAATTGACGTCATGTTTGGTCATATTGGATTAACATTAAATATGCGTTGTTTAACAATAAATATTCGAATTTACTAAAATTAAAAACAGGCAAAAATTGTTTTTTTTTTAGTTTGCGAAGAGGACTGAGATCTCATTGTTGGCGGCCACAGACCTAAGTGGCGGTGCCTCACGGTTCAGAAAGGAATCAGTCTATTTGTACTGTTGAAAACTGCTGCCACCACTATGAATATAATAAAGAATTACATTATTGCAACATAGCCACCGGGCCACATATTTAAGTAATTAGGATTATGACCTATTCTTCCCGTCAGTGGTCTATCTACTCACCTCGTAAAGGCTACCGTGGTTTCGAAACTCTATTGTTTCATCTTCAGGCTGTGATACAAAATGTTAAATCCCTCTGTCGAGGTCGTCACAAAGTCAAACAAAACATTAAAAACATACGTCACAAACACTAAGCACAATTACAAGATTTAAGACCGAGGGATTTAATATTTTGTATCACGGCCTGAAGATGAAACGATAGAGTTTCGAAACCGCGGTAGCCTTTACGAGGTGAGTAGATAGACCACTGACGGGAAGAATATGTCTTCCCTATTCCTATAATTCCTAAAAGAATTACAGCATTTTGTTCCTCAACTGTGTCCAATGCTGACACTAATAAAATTTAATTTCACTTACTGCACTTTTTCCTGCGTTGAAAATGATTTGGAAATTGTATCAACGGCTCAACGATGTCGTTTTCCAACTAAAAAAAAACCGAAATCAGTTATTTATCTATATAATATCAAATTTTTATTTATATGAAGCTACAAAAAACAACGTTCATAAACAATTGTGATTTGACTATTGTAAACACAAGTAATAGTGGCGTGAAGGTTTCTCGCTGGAAGCGAATTTTAATTGAGTAACATTGAGTTCATACGCGGCCATTTTAAAATTTCACAATAAAAGTGCGAAAATAAAAAAAAACAAGAATTCTTTATCTGCCATTTTGTTGAAACCGACGAAAATATTGTGCTCGGTAGCGGGCTTGTTCACACTGTTTACATTAAACTATTAAAGAGATGAATTAGGTTTCGCAGGCTTAGGCTGTTTCCAAGCCGGGAAAGAAATTGTGAAAATTTTATCATGGTTGTTCACACATTAGTAAGAGGAACTATGTTGTGTAACTAAGTGCACATGTTGTTCAGGGGATGACAACTTAAACCCTATACAGATAATTTTTAATTACCCTTTATGTATATTTAATGACCCCTCAAAAGTGATATAAAGGTCAGGATCACGTGAATTTCAAGATCGCGGTGACATTGATGTCCTCAAATAGTTCAATTTTAAATGGAAATTTGCTAACAAACTATGGAAGCTGTAATATTGTTTTGTTTTCAGTTTAGGCTACCCTACGACAGTACACCCTCCAGTAAACCCCGCAGGTGTGCAGACTAGCTGCACCTATTGAGAGGATTTAGACGTCCATCGCGGTACCCGAGTCTAACACACACTTACGAATTTAACATTTTACACTCACACTTACATTTAGGGAGGCGATAATAGCCTCAATGTGCTTTTCGCCTTAAAAACAAAATCTACAACAGTAAATATATTTTATTTAGAATGTCTTACGTTTGCTTCTATTTTGCATACAAATACACCACGAACATTTTTTTAAAATCTAAACAGATTTGCTTTTTTTCTTCAAGAGCTTCTGAACAGAAATTTACAGAACTTTTTTTCCTTCTGAACAGAAATATGCAGAACTTTTTTTCCTTCTGAACAGAAATATGCAGAACTTTTTTTCCTTTTGAACAGAAATTTGCCGAAATTTTTTTCCTTCTGAACAGAAATTTTCAGAACTTTCTTTTTTTCCTTCTGAACATAAATTCGCTGAACTTTCTTTTTTCCTTCTGAACATAAATTTGCAGAACTTTTGAACAGAAATTTGCAGAACTTTTTTTCCTTCTGAATACAAATTTACAGAACTTTTTTTCCTTCTGAACAGAAATATGCAGAACTTTTTTTCCTTCTGAACAGAAATATGCAGAACTTTTTTTCCTTTTGAACAGAAATTTGCCGGAATTTTTTTCCTTCTGAACAGAAATTTTCAGAACTTTCTTTTTTCCTTCTGAACAGAAATTTTCAGAACTTTATTTTTTTCCTTCTGAACATAAATTCGCAGAACTTTCTTTTTTCCTTCTGAACAGAAATTTGCAGAACTTTTGAACAGAAATTTGCAGAACTTTTTTTCCTTCTGAACAGAAATTTGCAGAACTTTTTTTCCTTCTGAACAGAAATTTGCAGAACTTTTTTCCTTCTGAACAGAAATTTACAGAACTTTTTTTCAGTTCTGAACAGAAATTTGCAGAACATTTTTTCCTTCTGAACAGAAATTTGCAGAACATTTTTTTTAACGTCCGACTATTGTGCACACTTGGACTAATGCAGACGATGCAGAAGTTCGAGGAACTTAATGGCAATGTGAGTATATTTCGATTTTTACGACAAAAACTTCTTTTTTAAAACAGATTAGCGTGAGTTATCTTTAAAATAATATACTTTGAATGCCGTACGTCATGCACTAAGTTTGCTCCTAAGTTTAGCTAATGTGTTTTTAATGTAAGAAAGCCAACGCCGGTTAAAAGGCAACCTTTGTACAACAGACATGCGGTGATGAATGGCTTCTTTTGGTTCTCATTAAACCTAAATTTGTGACGCTGACTAATTGTACAGTACCGCACACGTAAGGCATACAGTACGAGCCGAGCTAAGCCAAACGGGGTGACAACCTGCACTGCCGCTCGCAAAGGTCGAACTGTACAATCAGTTTTATCTGCCGTGGTTTTCGTAAAACTTTCAGCTTTCCCAAACCAAATTCTAGTTGCTACTAAATTTATAAAAAGTTGATATTTTAACTGTTCTTTTTAATGAACTGAAAAATAAGCTATTAAAATCGCTACACCCAGGAAAGAGACCTTAAGAGGAGCGCTGATCCTGACTTCCGGTTAAATCTACTTTGGTAATAACTTGTGCCAGTTTGTTTAACAGTTACAAAATGGCGGTCATCAAAATTTTTTAAAAAATTGCTGTGCAGAACCTAATGGCTTTAGCTTACTTAGCGGGCTACGGGACTTCATGTTTAGGCATCGAAATACCTACTCCACCACGTGTACTATTAAGACGGGACCTTGGATCTTATCGCATTGGTTCCTCCCAGAACAGCCATTGCACTTAGCAAGCTTGCAGTTGCTGATTAAATTAGTTCAATTGTCATTTTCGGAAACACACACACACACACACACACACACACACACACACACACACACACACACACACACACACACACACACACACACACACACACACACATATATATATATATATATATATATATATATATATATATATATATATATATGTGTGTGTGTGTGTGTGTGTGTGTCTGTATGTAGATGTATGTCGACGCACACAAAAATCAGACACTACAACACAGTCATAAAGCCGGAGGTATTATATGCAAGCGAGACGCTAGCACTCCACACAAAAGCTACCATGGAGGGTATTTTGAAGGAAGAACGCAAAATCTTGAGGAAGATCCTTGGCCCGAGATTAACAGAAGATGGATACAGGTTGCACTCCCGGAAGACCACAGAGAAGATATCGAACCTGGCAGCAGATATCAGAAGAAGGAGGCTTCGGTTCTATGGACACATCAGTAGACTCCCAACAACGAGACTTGCCAACAGAATCCTTAAGTATATACAAGGTGTCAAATCAACAACGTCGTGGATCGCACAAGTCAGAATAGACCTACATGACGCAGGAATAGACTCAACAGATGTTGAAGACAGGCGCGCATACAGGAGAAAGACGCTCGATTGGAAGGTCCCAGAGAATTAAAAATCACAAAGAGAGCAGGGGTAAAATGGACGGAGGAGCGGAAGAGGATCCATGGGGACAGGATGAGGGAGGTGTGGAGGATTAGAAGGAACAAGACATGAGTCGGAGTGCTTTGCGTGATTCAACAGGGTCTATGCGCAGATAATAATAATAATATATATATATACACATATATATACACACTGTTTGTGTACACACACAAACAGTATGTAGATGTGTAACACACACATGTAGATGTGTATATATACACACACACACACACACACACACACACACACACACACACACACACACACACACACACATATATATATATATATATATATATATATATATATATATATATATATATATATATATATATGTTTCCGAATACATGTTTTTATAAGGTTTTTTATAATTTCAGAACACATGTATTTGCTTATGTATGAGTATAGTATAAGTTAATCCTAACCTAAAATACAACAACGCATTTGGACCACCACACTGTATATGGACGACCTGAATTATGTCCACGCATAACATAAACATCCTTTGTATACTTAATAAGTTCATATAACCACCTGAATTACCTGCATGAATAACATAAACATCCTGTGTATAAGTCAAAAGTTAAATTACGTATTTCTAATGGAAAACACAAAAATTAATGTCAGCTGATTCAAGTGATTTGTCAATGAGTTATTAAAATTCGTTGCTTCCATCACACCAGCTGTTATTGCATCCTATACATACTCCCCAAAGTTTCCGTACGATAGACACAACCGATTGTCTGTAATTCAAAGCAAATATTAGAAACGAGTAAAGTCGTATAAAACAGACAGCACAGTTAAAGAGATTTAGCTCTCAAGGAAATGAGTCGTCCGTCCGTTGTATGGCAGCAGATATGTGCGAGGATAAATCTCTTTGGAGATACATTTGTAACCGCCCCTTCTTTAATCCCTTCTGGCTTTTAGAATTGGATATCGATAACGTCCTCTCGAACAAACAGTTCGAATGCAGCAGATATTTTTAGACGAAGTGTGGTGATCGTGAAAAATCGATATTTGGATTGGTGAATCCGTTTTCAAAAATCACCAGTCGTAAACCAACTTTTTGTATTATGGTCTGTGTGGTAGTATAAGAAAATCGTTGGCTACTGATCTACTTGATATTCTTTCATGAAATTCGACTTGTTTGCCTACATCTAGGGTCGAAACCAATACTTCGATACCAGTAAAGTATCGATACTTTTTTTCTTGTACTCTGTACTTTTACTAATATCAGCAATAGTAATAACGTAAATTATTTTGTTGAACTTAAACAACACTATCGCCGACCCTCAGTATGAGATCTCGAACACAAGAAGTCCTTAAACCATCCCGAGATGACCAAAGATAGTGTTCGTTTTTACAGTTAACTTCAATCATTCAGCCGTGATTGCACAATGATAAAATATGCAGTGTCCGACTATTGGCAAATGAATAATACAATTTAAATCATATAGTGATGATAATGCCATAGCATCCTACAAATGACCAAATACACAGTTTACACAGTGCACTACTCTTGACTACAAATGACAAACTACATTTTAGAACTATAACTGGACTCTGCAAACTACTGGACAAAATGTAAAAATGAGCTTACTTTATCTCCCTAACAGGAGACAAAATACACTTCCTTTACCACTCTACTACAAATGACAAAATACAATTTAGCTACAGTATGCTACTCTCTACAAATGACAAAATACAATTTAGCTACAGTATGCTACTCTCCTACAAATGACAAACTACAATTTAGCTACAGTATGCTACTCTACTACAAATGACAAAATACAATTTAGCTACAGTATGCTACTCTACTACAAATGACAAACTACATTTTAACTATGCTACTCTCCTACAAATGACAAAATACAATTTAGCTACAGTATGCTACTCTACTACAAATGACAAAATACAATTTAGCTACAGTATGCTACTCTACTACAAATGACAAAATACAATTTAGCTACAGTATGCTACTCTACTACAAATGACAAACTACAATTTAGCTACAGTATACCACTCTACTACAAATGACAAACTACAATTTAGCTACAGTATGCCACTCTACTACAAATGACAAACTACAATTTAGCTACAGTATGCTACTCTACTACAAATGACAAAATACAATTTAGCTACAGTATGCTACTCTACTACAAATGACAAACTACAATTTAGCTACAGTATGCTACTCTACTACAAATGACAAAATACAATTTAGCTACAGTATGCTACTCTACTACAAATGACAAAATACAATTTAGCTACAGTATGCTACTCTACTACAAATGACAAACTACAATTTAGCTACAATATGCTACTCTACTACAAATGACAAACTACAATTTAGCTACAGTATGCTACTCTACTACAAATGACAAAATACAATTTAGCTACAGTATGCTACTCTACTACAAATGACAAAATACAGTTTAGCTACAGTATGCTACTCTCCTACAAAAGACAAAATACAATTTAGCTACAGTATGCTACTCTACTACAAATGACAAACTACAATTTAGCTACACTATGCTACTCTCCTACAAATGACAAAATACAATTTAGCTACAGTATGCTACTCTCCTACAAAAGACAAAATACAATTTAGCTACAGTATGCTACTCTCCTACAAATGACAAACTACAATTTAGCTACAATATGCTACTCTACTACAAATGACAAACTACATTTTAACTATGCTACTCTCCTACAAATGACAAAATACAATTTAGCTACAATATGCTACTCTACTACAAATGACAAAATACAATTTAGCTACAGTATGCTACTCTCCTACAAATGAC
>CM040185.1:99081185-99088685 GCA_022606455.1 Callitettix versicolor
TTTGAATCTAATCCAATGAAAATTTTTGAAAGTATATATGTTTTTAAAAAAATTCTTCAAAATACTCTTCTCCTGCATGTACGCACTTTTTCCACAGTTCATACGATTATTGGAAACACTCCTAAAAGCCATTTTCGGAAATTTCGTTCAGCCGCTTCGTCACATTTTCCCATCACCTCTTGCGAATCAGCAAAAGGATGTTCCTTCATAGTCATTTTCAGTCGTTGAAGCAGGTAAAAAACCGGAGGTAAAAACATGGTGCTTCCTTTAAAACCCTCAGATAAAACATCAGTCTGTTGAATGGAAATCAAAAACATCACCAAGAAAGGCCCATATGTTTTTGCAACGATTTTACACAGAAAGAACATTGTTCGTGCAGAAGTGCTACAACACTCTTCAGCTGTACAGTGTAGCTTATCCTTGATTTCCCCCATTAACTGCGCTGCTAGTATTTATTAACTTATTTATACAAAATGTGCAAGATATATTTAACCGTAAACGCTCTAAACATTTTGTCTTAGGTCGGGTATGTAGCATAATGGCGTTATTTGTAATTTAAATATCATTAATCAATTTATTTTTATAAATGTAAATATGAGTAGCGGGTTTTGAACACGTCCCTTAGTTCCATAAACATAAATCATAGTACTGAGTCACGAATGCGTACAGAAACAGTGAGCTCACTGGTAGACTTAAAACACTTTCACGTATACTACTAATGTGTATAAGGCAAGCATAAAATGTCTTTACGTGTTATTTTGCTATCGGACTTTCCTACTTGTCAAGTCGTACGAAGAAGTGCTAGGCCAGTCTAATGATTTTCTGAACTTACTACTTCTTATCGCGGGGTACATGGGTGTATGTTTTGCAAGGGGAAAAAATTCTGTTTGCCGTCACGGAACGCTCTAACTCGTCCATGCGCGCACTATAGTGAACATTATTATTCCAGATATTATTACAACAAATTATTTTGTATTTTTTAAGTGAAAACTTACATGGTCGCAGTTGAAAAAACATTTTCTTTCGCGTCACGCTTGAATCCGTAATGCATACTTCACAGCATATATTATTCTCGTATATATATAGACTGGAAGTGACTACTTCTAAACAGCTGATTTCGCACAATAGCTTCAATATAATTTCAATTGAGGTTATGTTTATTGTTCAATATAATTTCAATTGAGGTTATGTTTGATTGTTATTGTTTAATAAAATGTATTTTTAAAAAACTTGTGTGTTGATTTTCTAAAATTTGTGTATATTGTTAAATTATTACTTCTAAACAGCTGATTTCGCACAATATTCAATGATTTCAATTGAGGTTATGTTTATTGTTCTAATTTAAAAATGTGTATTTTCTAAATTTGTGTACTAACTTTTAAATGCCATAATCACAAGTATTACATTTATTATTATACTTAGACAGTATAACTGTCAAAAGTAGGGTTATAAACTGATTAATTATTAAAGTCCCTTATGTAGCCTAAGATACTGAAATTCATAGTCTGTGACAGTTTCAGTTAATTTTTAAGTTGTATACCTACACACGCGCGAAATTTAATACGAAAATAATTTTCAAGAGTTGCCCTTTCCTGCATGCAACCAATTTTTTTTTTAAATAATTAAATCATATTAGTGAAAAATCATAATAGTGATTTACAGTCAGTGATTTAGTGCCAAAATCATAATAGTGAAAAAAGTCACTTCTGTCGACCAGTCCTGCACTGCCTATTTTTTTTTAGTTGATAAAAGTTATCTTTATGCCTGTTGCTTTTCGTTTTCTTATTTTTATTTGGTACATACAAACCGAAAAACACATAGATTATTTGGGGAAACACAATTTACGAATATTTCAAAGCAGCCGGCGTATAACTGAATTTGAAAATCACCAGTCAAGGAATGTAGCTTAATAATTCGCAACGTTGGCAGCACTGCTGCAGTACGACGTTAACACTAATGCCAACAACACAGCGCGTAATACGTTTAGTACGTGAAGCTTAAAGCAAGGAGCCTTCCCGCTCTGGAAGGAAATAAAATTATAAATTGACAACTAACATCATTGCTGGGGTAGCTGGAATACTGCTTCTGGATAATCGAATTAGACGGAAATGTAACACCATTATTAAGGGTAGGTCGGGGGTGGGATACGGAGAGGAGGTGGAATATCTCCGCAAGAACTGAACGAAAAGGCATGACTATGATGATAAATGGAAGTTTGAAAAGCATTGCACAAACTTTCTCCGGTAACAATAATTATTTTTATCTTATTTCATTTGGAAAATGGGACTGTTGCCATCAAGATAAGACCCAGGCTCAATGGGAAGTTGATATTAATGCCAAATTAAATCGACAGATCATTTTTTTAAATAATTAGAATTATGACCTATTTTTCCCGTCAGTGGTCTATCCACTCACCTCGTAAAGGTTACCGCGGTTTCGAAACTCTATCGTTTCATCTTCAGGCCGTCATACAAAATGTTAAATCCCTCTGTCGAGGTCGTCACAAAGTCAAACAAAACATTAAAACATAAGTCACAAACACTAAGCACAATTACATCTTGAATATTTTAAAATATTCATGTATGTGAATTCGGCTTGGCAAAACTGCTACAAACGATGGCGACTCGTACATGTCGTTACATTCCGGACTGCAGTTCTATTATATTCATATATTCTAAAAAAATTCATCTTCAGGCCATGGATTTTAAATCCTAAAGATTTGAAATGGTCGCACATTTTGGCACTGTACAAAAATTATAGCTTGGCCGTTAAGCTGCAGAATTTCATTGTGAATATTTTAAAATTTGTGTAATTGTGCTCAGTGTTTGTGATGTATGTTTTAATGTTTTGTTTGACTTTGTGACGACCTCGACAGAAGGATTTAACATTTTGTATCACGGCCTGAAGATGAAAAGATAGAGTTTCGAAACCGCGGTAGCCTTTATGAGGTGAGTGGGCAGACCACTGACGGGAAGAATAGGTCATAATTATAATTACATAAACATGTGGTCCGGTGGCTATGTTACAATAATGCAATTTTTTTAAAGGTCGCATATATGTGTTAGCATGCTCACGTACGTAATTTTAGTCAAATTTGGTTCACAATTGGCACAAAAATCGATTTTGCTAATAGCTTTGGTTGGTAATAGCGTCAACCAATAAAAATTGTTCCCACAGTTTCAAAATGGCGGCCATTTATAATCTTTAAAAATTAATAACTCTTTTCTTACAATTTTTTTACAATTCAATTTCATTATTGAAACCAGCGTTACAAACTCCATGAACTGGTGTCTTGAATTTTCAAAATCGTTTGAAATCAAGAGTTTTAAATTGACGGCGGTCAGGGTTCGTTTTCGTATTCTCAATGTTATTTAAAAGTTTAAAATAATATATGCTGATTTGAACGCTGGTCACGAACGTAAAATCAGAGTTTCAAAAAAAGGTAAAAAAAAGAGAAATACTTTGCTAAATTCGCTTCCATCACGTCAGAGATCTGCTGCCTACCTCCATTATTTTAACAGCCTATTACATTTTTACATTTACTTTCTTGGACAGGGAATATTTTATGTGAAATTTGTGTGTAATGTTTTTACAAAATTTATTAAAAGAAAATTGCACAGCTGTGATGGAAGCGAATTTTTAAAAAAATAACTAGCTTTGTTAACAGCACACATACCAGTGTTTTAATATTCAAGCAATGAAAACACGAAAATGAACCCTGACCGCTGTAACATTCATACATATTTTTTTTTTAAATTACACTTCCTTGATATTTTGATTTCACCTTTTTACATAGGGCCGAGCGGCACCAAAACGTTACACTAGCATAATATTTTGTATCTTTATTTTGTTTTAAATCTCACTTTACCATCAGCGCTAGATCTGCATAAATTAGTATTTAAAAAAATTAAATTAAAAATACGGACCCTGACAGCCTTTTAATTTATTTTCATATTTTCAATGGAATTTAAAAATGTTAAATTGTTTATTTAAGTAAATTTCACGCTATTACGATGGTGATATCAAATTTTCAAAAAAAACAATAAACAATAATTACATAAATATATTGTCTTTAAAGATTTAGAACAGCCACCATTTTGAAACTGTTGAATGAAATTTGCTGGGTAACGTATTTGTACAGGATATTACCGGAATTGATGGTTGTGCTAAGTTTAAACAAAATCGGACTAAAATTACCCTGGAGTACTTTTATAGGCGACAAACTTGTATATAGGCCTAATATGAATCCTAACAGTATTCCTCTCTAAAAAAAAAAAACAATAAAATAATCAAGGGAAAAAAGAATCAATCCATTTACAGGTTTGGATTTTACCATAACGACTTCTCCACAAGAACGTAATATTTGAAATTGTATAAAAATGTACTTCAAAATCAACAATAAAAGATAATAATATTATTATCACCGCAACAAACAAAATGAAATACTAAGTATGTACTACTAAGTGCACAATTTGTCACTGCACATAATTCACTTCCACAGCTTGAGCCGGAAAAACTATATACTCCTGCCATCTGTACGGCAAACGTCTAAACTGTTCTAGTAGTTCACATTGTCGCCAATAGGATGCGACACTTACTGCATACAATTAACATCGATTACAAATTAATGCTGCAATACATTTGAAAATACAAGATCTAATCCAATATCACAAAAAAGGTTAAGTAAAACATAAACACCAAAGCAAAATTACTTTATCTAAAAAAAATCCAGAATACCGACACATTTCTAGAAAGAGGTTTTTTCGTTTTGGTCACATTAAGGTTCATAATCAAGGACAGTGTGGTAAATTTGAAACTTTAAAAAAATATCTAAAATAACAAATTCTGAAGGCAGTTAGAATTATTTTTTCGATTTATTCCTTAAAGTTGGTACACTGACTTAAGGATTCTTCATAAGTGGTTATGTTCTAAGCAAACTAGAATAAACCGATTTTTAGAAATTTGAAAATTTTTGAACGAGCTTATGAAAGTTTTGGGAAAATAAATGGAATCCTGTCCTATTTTACTGAACCGTCAACAAACAAAATAAACTTAAAAATTAAGTAGCCCATACTAACTTGGTAGAATATATCTTTTAAATCTATGAAATCTATTTGGTCACAAACATTCAGTATCCTAGCCCGAAAATATTAATGTTTATTTTCCTCTTTAGAGCCTAACTACAAAAAATAATAGGCCTATATACAATAGGCAGGTTAGCCTAGTTACAATTTAAAATTAATTTTTACTTAGGCTCTATATAATTTCAAAACATTTTTTTTTGAACTTAACCTAATTTATGAACTATAATTTTTGTGTTATGAAAAATTTGAAATGTAACAGATATATTATATTATAGTTCCAAGAACAACTACAAGTTATATTATATTTGTGTAAGATTGCCTGCCTACTTATTACATAAAATATATCAAATAGGAATAATTATGACATTATATGAATTGCCTAGGCCAAACATAAATCTTTCTATTGAGATAGGCCTACACTGATTTATTGTACTTTTATTATACCTTAAAGAAAGATAAATAAAATGTAGAATCTGTAATATTAACAATAATAATTCTTTAACAGTTTCAAGTAACAATATTTAAATTTCTTTGTAAGTTCTACTAAAGTGAGAGATTTTTACTTTTAGGTTAACCTATATGTAATCTTAGAAATTGTATTTTAAATAATAATAATATAACGATTTCATTTAAAAATAATAGCATCTGTTTACATGTATTACCTTAAATATGGTACACAAAATCATTAACGTCGATTTTCTAAAGTATATCACATAAATGCAAAAGTCATTTCACTAATTTAATTCACTAATGCACATTCTACAACAATGAACTTGAATGCAATGTTAACACAATAAGACCTACTAGCGCATTCTCTCCACTACAACGGAACTAACAAGAAACTAATTTACAATACGTAATATATAGAAACAATTATTACAGTCTTAATTTCAATAATAACGTGCTGTAATTGAATTTTGTGCATGAATTATTGATTTTCCAATGGAGCTGGCCATCATGGTAACAGTCAGACCGGGGATCTTGACATGTGCCACATAATTACAGTTAGAAACTAGATATAAATAAAACACATTAATGTTCTTCTATTAGTGAACAAACTCCGCAAAATATATCCCTTGTTGGAAATAACTAGTTTGGTAACTGAAACCAGTTAACATGATTGGCTATGGAATTACAAAGCAAACAAGTTGACTGCAAATATGCAGACACAAATCCCAGTGAGCAGTAAAGAAGATCATTGCGAAAAGTTTTAAATTACAACGAGATTGAAATGTAAATAATAAAGGTTACACTTTCAACAGAAAATATTTATAGTTACTTGGGTTCGGAAATTATAACAATAAAGTTCAAAATTAACAGAAAATTCGAAAGTGCATTTGGATTAATGTGGAATATGTTGATGAATACATGCATTGTTTATGCGAAAATGAGTAAAATACATTGAGAAATAAAAAATTGGAAAATATGTACAACCATACAAGCAATATTATAATAGCAGATACAAAACATCAGAATATACAGAACATACAGAATATACATACAGAATAAACATACAGAATATACAGAAATACAGAACAGCAGAACAAGTGAAACAACCTGCAGGGCTGAAAGCTAGTCGCCGTTATTGAGAAAAAAATATATGCACCTGTATCTTCTTTAATATATAAAAGAAGAAGTCCTGACTGACTGATTCATAATCAACGCAGAGCCAAAACTATTTTAGCTAGCGACTTGAAATTTTCAGGATACATTTAAGTTATCATATAGGCGTGCACTAAAAAAGGATTTTGCTAACATATGATTTTAACGCCATTAAACTACTTACCCAATCCAAATTTAATAATCAACGTACAGCCAATTCTATTACAACTAGAGACTTGAAATTTTCAGGGTACCTTCTTACAACAATGTCAAGGTGCACTAAGAAAGGATTTTTCAAAAATTTGATTCTGACGCCATTAAAATACTTACCAGTCCCAATTTAATAATCAACTTACAGCCAATACTATTCCAGCTAGAGACTTGACATTTTCAGGGTACCTTCTTACAGTAATATCAAGGTGCACTAAGAAAGAATTTTTCAAAATTTTGATTTTGACGCCATACTCTCAAATAAGGAATAAATAACAACCTTTTACTAATAAACTGCATTTTATGTAGGTAATATTATGTTTTGCTTTGTTAATGCTTGGGGGTAGAAGCAATAAAAAGCAATTTGTTTCATTGTGTCCAATCGAAATAAGGGAAAAGTTAAAAAAAATATTTATAAACTAGCTGTTATCCTTTGCGGCTTTGCGTGCAATTATAATGTAGGTAAAAAAATGTATAGTCGATTTTGAAAATCAGAAATGCTTCATTTCAATTTAATATATTTCTATATACAATATTATACGATTTATAGTTTTCGACCAATACATAGATTTTTGCTACTCGATACTCTAGAACAGGGTTCTGT
>CM040185.1:99093685-99108685 GCA_022606455.1 Callitettix versicolor
CCAAAAGTGGGTTTTTTATTATTAGTGTGAAACGAGTATTCTAAAAGATGAACTTGTAGGAAAAGTTAATTTTATTTTAAGATTCTGAAAAGTTCTTTGTTTCATAACATCTTGCACGAAACGTCTTTATTTTTGAAAATTTCTCTCCCGCTTTTCGGGATTCGTTCCCCCTTATTTTGTTCCTCAACTAATAAGTAATCCTTATTTTAAGATTCAGTAAAAAGGGTTTCCCACAATAAACTCTACTAAATATTGTTTTTAAAATCCTAATTTTCACCCTCATCGTAGATTCAGTAAACTACTTGACTGAGCACAATCGATTCCTCACACCCGAAAACATATTGTTGGAAGATGTCATCACCAATCACCACGTCATATCCGATAGCGACATTTAGAATCGCTTCAGAGTTGTTGACACGATTGAACTTTCTGTTTTCAGCCAGCGGGTTTTGGCCGAAGCCGCAGAAATGATACGAACAAGCTTTCTGTTACACAAAAGCATGGTGAATATCGATACTGAACACCTTGAGTCGACTTCTCTGAACGATATAAAGTTTGGAAATAAAATTGCTTTGATCAGCGGCGATTACCTGCTTGCTATTGGTTTTGAAAAGTTGGCTTCACTGAGAAATGTCAAGGTAGGCTATAACATGTACAGAACTGCCTTTTGTGTCTTTTAGTTACTGAACATTGAACTGACACATTAATTAATCCAGAACTCCCAAGGCAGGCGGCGGTTACACTGCATTAGCTCACTCGAATTCGTCAGAGCCGGCGGAGGCAGCTGAGGTGAGCAGCTGATGGGCTTAGCGATCCCACCGCGCCTCTAGCTCATACTGCTCTCACTCATCTACTCAGCACACACACACACACACACACACACACACACACACACACACACACACACACACACACACACACACACACACACACACACACATACACACACACACACACACACACACACACACACACACACACACACACACACACACACACACACACACATACACACACAGACACAATACAGACGCACACACTCACACACACACATGCATACACACATGCAGCGCACACAACGCGCGCACACACACACACATACAGACACACACACAACACACACACACACACACACATAAACACACACAACCACTACACACACACACACACACACACACACACACACACACACACACACACACACACACACACACACACACACACACACACACACACACACACACACACACACACACACACACACACACACACACCACACACCACACACATCCACCCACCACACACACACACACACACACACACACACACACACACACACACACACACACACACACACACACACACACACACACACACACACACACACACACACACACACACACACACACACACACACACACACACACACACACACACACACACACACACACACACACACACACACACACACACACACACACACACACACACACACACACACACACACACACACACACACACACACAAAAATATCACACACACACAATTCTGTTCTATAGAATCTGTTCTATAGAAAAAAATATCATAGAATTCCTATAGTTACAGGCAATATAATAATTATGTAAACAGTAAACAAATATTTATTTTAGTTAAGCTTACTGCTTGTCTTGTTTATTGCGTAAGCTACACTACTTTTACTATTGCAGGTGAACGAACTGATGTACCGCACTTTGCACTACTTAGCTGAAGGAGAGTTCTTTGGGCGTCGAGACAATCAGAATAAGCCGCTTCCTCCAGCTCCGCCCTCCACCGGTGCTATTGAATACTGGACACAAATGCACATTTACTCGTCCGCTTTTCTATTGGGGAACTCATGTCATTCCACGTTGAACCTCGCTGGTCATGGCGAGGACCTACAAAGGCAAGGCTTCAAGTTCGGCAAGCACTTTGCGTTAGCGTGCCAGGTTTGTGGCAACCAATAGTCCGAGCAACAATGGTTTTTTTGAAGTGACTACTTCTTATCGCGGCGTATGGCTGTATGTTTTGCACGAGGAAAAATTCAGTTTGACGTCACGGAACGCTCTATCGTCACGGAACGCTCTAACACATCCATACGCGCACTCTAGTGAACATTATTATTACAAACATTTTTACAACACATTATTTTTTTTTACTGATTAATAAAATGTATTTTTGAAGCGAAAACTTGTATGGCCGCGGTTGACAAAGTACAGGTATGAACATCTGTTTTTGCGTCACGCTTGAATCCGTAATGCATACCTCACAGCATACATTGTTCTTGTATATATCTAGACTGGAAGTGACTACTTCTAAACAGCTGATTTCGCACAATAGCTTCAGTATCATTTCAAATGAGGTTATGTTCATTGTTCTTGTGAACTTTTTAAAATGGGTATTTTCTAAATTTTGGGTAGTTAAATTATTTAATGTATATGACTTCCACCAATTTTTGAATGGCAGAATCACACTTATTATATTTAATAATTGTTATTAAACAATTGTAACAATAACAATTAAATAATTGTTATTGTTATTTAATAATTTAAGGGTTATAAACTGATTAATTATTAAAGTCCCTTATACGTATAGCCTAAGATACTCAAATTCATGGTCTGTGACAATTTCAGAAAATTTTGAAGCTGTATACCTAAGCACACGTGAACTCTAATACGAAAATAATTTTCAAAAGTTGCCATTTCCTGCGTGCATTTAAATTTTTATAAAAATAAATCATAATAGTAAAAAAGTATACAGTCAGGCGTGCCAATGTAAGTAGTCACTTTTGTCGGCCACTCCGCGTTGTCTAATTTGTTATTGTTTAAAATAGTCTTTATTCAAAACTTATCAGTTTTTGTGCATGAGTATGAGCCACTGTATTTACAGACCTCAGATATAAATATTATTTTAATTACTTCATTATTGTTTACATTTCAACAATGACTGTAACAATGATTCAATTTGTTAAGGCATTGTTGCTTCTGTTGCGTTTCAAATTGTCTTTGTACATTTGTACTGATTTAGGTTGCCTCGGACTTGGAGCGGTTCACTGTCAGCTCACCAGACACAACAGGATCTCTGTTCAGTCTTACTTGTGCCCCAATTCTGTTTCACTTGGAAAAGGATTCGGCTCTATTCGGTGAAATTAACAAGGGTCTCGAAAGCGTTCAGAATATTGATTATGAGAAGGTAAATATTTATTAATTCTTTCAATTTTATATGTACAACAGTAGTAGCCCCGTGCAGTCAATATTTAGGAGGCGATAATAACAACCTCAATGTGCTTTTCGCCATAAAATTTAAAAATAAAAATGTAAAACAGTAGATTAGCGTGTGTTAGAAAGTTTCTATGACTGTAAAAATATTTTTGTCAAGTTATAACGTTACAGACCATTCAGGTATGTGTTTGTAAGCGATAAGAGAGGCATGGTCTTGGTGCAAAACTGATGTTATTGCTCCACGTTTTCTCTTTACAATATCGCCGATTCGTCGTCTACTGATGCCATCAATTTAACCGGCATAAATAAATAAAAATATATAAAAAGAAATAATGACAGAGACGTTGTAGTGTCTGGGAGAAAAACAACAGGTCCTCCGCGGGCTGGCGAGCCACTCTTCCGATTCGGAATGGTGAGGTGATAGGATTTCGTGTCTTCTTTAAAGTTTACCTGAATCTCCCACTTCCTCCCTAGCAAGTTTCTAAATCCTGTAGAGTGTTCGGGTTGTTGGTAGGTTGAACGATTTTCGACCTGTATTTATACTCGAAATTATAGGTATAACTCATAAACATTGTTAAAACCAGAGAAAAACGCACCAATCAAGATGAACCTAATGTGTACGGGAGATAGAACGTGGTGCGTCGACAGTAATACCTGGGCAGAAATGTAATACGAGGGCTATTCAGAAAGTAGATTACGTTTTTGGATAAAAAAAAAACTAAGTACAGGAAAAAATGTTATTATATACATTTGAAAGAGGAACTAAAATACTATTTTTCGACATAATCGCCAAACAAATTTAGACATTTGTCATATCGGTGAACTAGCTTTGAAATTCCCGTGTCGTAGAATTCCGCCGCCTGTGACGCCAGCCAGTCAGTCACGCCCGCGCGGAGATCTGCGTCGTCATCGAAGCGCTGTGTTGCAAGCCAAGTCTTCATCTTCGGGAATAAGTGGAAATCACTAGGTGCCAGGTCCGGACTGTAGGGTCGATGAGGGAAAATCTCCCACTTGAAGGCCGTCAAGACGTCTTTTGTTCGATTTGCCGTGTGAGGGCGGGCATTGTCGTGCAAAAACAACACTTTTGCACTCAGTTTTCCTCTCCGCTTGTTCTGGATAGCTCGTCTTAAGTTTCGTAATGTTTGGCAATACCTTTCTGAGTTTATGGTTGCTCCACGTTCTAGGAAGTCAACCAGAAGAACACCTTTCCTGTCCCAAAAACGGTCGCCATGATCTTCCTTGCTGACAGGGTTTGCAAACATTTCCTCGGTTTTTTGGGGGAATTTGTGTGCCCCCACTCCATAGACTGTAGTTTTGTCTCACAGGTAACGTGCTTAACCCAAGTCTCATCTCCCGTTACGATTCGATCAAGAAATGATTCACCATCTTTGTCGTAAGATCTCCGCGCGGGCGTGACTGACGTTTATCCAAAAACGTAATCTACTTTCTGAATAGCCCTCGTAATATAGCGTACATTATACACGAAATTTTGAATCAACAGTGTCAAGGAATATATATATATGTATGTATGTGTGTGTGTGTGTGTGTGTGTGTGTGTGTGTGTGTGTGTGTGTGTGTATTGAAAATGCAATATAATATCCATTTTGGAACGACTTCCTAGTGCACAGTTACAGAATAATATAAAGATATACATAAAAATTCAAGTCTCCACCATTAAATATATAAGCGTACTAGAAATATAGCCATTAATACAGATATGTGAGCTCTCGCTGCTGGTGGCATCTTGCGGCAGAGTGTTCAACTACAATTGAGTAGATTTAAACGTGTATTGTATACAAGCACAAAATACAATTCAATGTGTACTGTTCTATTTTTTCAAACGTCTTCAGCGTAATCCTTGCAGCTTACAGCGTGCCTAGCGGCAAATAGCCCAATTAGTTGGACCAATATCGAGCACGTTTCTTATAATGGTGACTGTAAATCTGGTCCGTATATATTCAATGCTCCAACTTTAACAGTTGTGGCTAAACGTTGATTTTATATGAGTCAGTCAGTCAGTCAGTCAGTCATGACATAGTTGCCTATATATAGAGATATATTGCAATATACGATATTTATTAATCAGTTAAATCATCAACATTTCAGGTTCATTCCGTCGTGTCCAAAGGTCCCGGAATCGAACTTGCCCAGCAATTATTGGAAGAACATTCCCGCAAAGCGATGAAAATTTTGCTGGCATTCCCGGACAGTGACTCACGCACGGTTCTGATGAATATCCTGCAAGCAGTGGCCAAACATTGATTTACGCCGATCTTGAAACAATTTGTTCGCGATACGAGAGAAATCACATTACATGGGACAAATTTAACACAAATATTTATCTACGCCAGTATAATTCTTATGGAACAAAAGGCAATCACACACACACACACACACACACACACACACACACACACACACACACACACACACACACACACACACACACACACACACACACACACACACACACACACACACACACACACACACACACACACACACACACACACACACACACACACACACACACACACACACACACACACACACACACACACACACACACACACAGAAACGTAATCACTCACACACACACACACACACACACACACACACACATATACACAAACAAACACAATCACACACACACACACACACATTGTATGTGTGTGTGTGTGTTTTGTATATATGTGCATGTGCGTGTGTGTGTTCTGTATATGTGTGCATGTTTGAGTGTTGTGTGAGCGTGTTTGTTGTGTGTGTGTGTGTGTGTGTGTGTGTGTGTGTGTGTGTGTGTGTGTGTGTGTGTGTGTGTGTGTGTGTGTGTTGTGAGTGTATGTGTGTGTTTGTGTGTGGTGTGTGGTGTTTGTGTGTCTGTGTGTTTATGTTTTTTGTTTTGTGTATGTGTACTGATGGTTATTTAGAAAATTTTTTATTCAAAGAATCTTAAAGGAATTAATGCAAAATTCTTTCTTTTTCTGTCCGCTTCAATGTCACTAATACTCACAACACTGTCAAAGCTATAAGCTTTATAATTACTTATAAGACAAGTTGTTAATATAAACAACACTTAGAGTAACCGCTTTTGTTGTTTTTAACACCCGCAGTGGAAAGACATTAATAATTGTACATTAGCGATCAAACATAATAAATAATAATTTATATGTAATTATTTATTTTCTTTATTATAATAATAAACGTAAGGTAATATATTATTTTCTAAGGATCAGCTGTGGTGCGAAATCAGCTGAAGTCAGTTCAGCATTTTGCCTTAGTAGAAGAACACGTGCACGTTGTAACCGTTTATAATACATTTGAAATTAATACAAAAATTTTATAATAATTGTTGTTAATATTGCCAGTTTTTAACAGAATAACCTGAAACGTATTTCAGCCTTCTTATTAAATTTATTACATTACTCTTGAAACTTATTACAGGTGAATGTATTTTGCTGTAAAACGTAACTGTCCAAACATTTACAAAACAAACAAACAAACAATCTTTGTATTAAGTTTGAATAAAATCTGTTTAAAAATTATGAATGCTATAAATGTTTGTAACAGATAATGCTTCAAAACGTGTTGTGGATGTCACAATCAGTGCTCATTTCATGTTCTTATGCCTGAAGTTCACTGCGACGGCTGCTCCAATAGTTCGTATGCCTAAATGAGCTACAAAAATAAAGTACAGAATTTTCAAATTTAGCTATAAAAATCGCTTTCTGCAAACGTTGTTCAGAAATTAACCACGAATCTGTTGAATGCCACAACAAACACATTTCTTAATATTTTTACTGTTTTATATAAGTAAAAAGGCAAACAACAGCATTCTGTCTAATCTCAAAATAAATGTTTGCGTTCAGACACCTTGCTGATAACTTTGTAAACTTTTTCAAATAGAACACTTTTATTTAATTTGTTTATCAACTTTTTAAAACTTTATCAAATTATAAACGAACTTCTATTGACAAATGAGATATTGGAGTGACATAGATACCGATCCTGAATTCTAAATCACTCACTTTCTATACCATTTACTTATGACTTGTGTCTTAAAGTTGACATAAAACGTAAATAGACTTTAAATATATATATATATATATATATATATATATATATAAGCAAGCAATTTTGCTAATATGTTTGTAATTTTGGGAACGATTTAATTCAAACTTGGAACAAAAACCTATTTTGGTAATGTCATTGACATGTTTGTTACCCACTAAAATCAGTTCAAAAGTCTCAAAATGATGGAAATTTAAATTATTTAAAATACCATAACGTTTTTGTTTAAATGTTTTTTAAATATTTTCATCGTCGTGTAATCTTTGTCATTGCGTTGATTTTTGTAAATTTTTTTAAATCAGCTGAAATTTGAATTTGATGACAATAAAGGTTTATTGTTGTATTTTCAATGTAATTTAATAAATTAAAATGCCAATATGCGTATTTTAATACTGATTATGGTGGTGAAATAATGTCTTCAAAAAAAGGGTAAGATAAATTGTTTTCGGAAATTTCTTGAGTTGATGTATAAAGCAGAAATTGTGTGTGTGTGTGTGTGTGTGTGTGTGTGTGTGTGTGTGTTTGCATGCGCGTGTGTGTTTGTGCGTGTGTGTTTGCATGCGCGTGTGTGTGTGTGTGTGTGTGTGTGTGTGTGTGTGTGTGTGTGTGTGTGTGTGTGTGTGTGTGTGTGTGTGTGTGTGTGTGTGTGTGTGTGTGTGTGTGTGTGTGTGTTTGTGTGTGTATGTGTGTGTGTGTGTGCGTATGTGTGCGTGCGCTGTGTGTGTGCGCGCACGTTTGTGTGTGTGTGTGTGTGTGCGCGCGTGTTTGTGTATGCGCGTGTTTGTGTTTGTGTGTGTACGTGCGTGTGTGTGCGTGCGCTGTATGTGTGTGCGCTGTGTGTGTGTGCGCGATCACTTGTATGTGTGTGTGTGTGTGTGTGTGTCTGAACTGAACTGAATTTTTTTCAAAATGAGATATTCGCAACAAATTTTACACGAAGTTTGTTTAAAGGTCTAACAAAATTATGATGTGACCAACCCACATCCCAAGCTCAAAACACACCCCTATTTTATTGAAATGAAAACTTCTTAAGACAGCCGCAGTACTTTTTCGAATGAGGAAGGGTAACAGTAGAATCTTGCTAGCAGAAATAGCAAGTAAAAACGCTTTACTTTGGCCGTATTCACATAATTAGTATCCTAGAAGTGAATATTGATGTACAGGCTACCAGTGAGCTGTGTATTTCCATTGCGTTTGTGACTCAGTGTTATTATTTGTGCTTATTTTTGGTTGTTAGTAAACGGAACCATGTTGTGTAACTCAGTTCCTATGTTGTTCAAGCGATGATATCTGCCGCCAGTCATATATTTAAAACAATGAATGTAATGGTTAAATAATAAAATGATAGAATTATGTAAATAGAAATATCTTATGATTAAAAAAGTTTTTTAACTGTATATTTAATGTTGAAAATAAATGAAATATTCTCATGCATAATATCATTACTGCAATGTTACCAACTTTTAGAGTTTTCCTGCAAATTGTCCCTACCTAAACTTACTTTTATTATCATATGTTTATATAAAGTGTAATGAATAGCAGACTGGAGTCACTGCAATCATTGTTTTGGCTGACGATGTATCATTATGTTTTAAGTTGGAAGCACGACTTAACTGCCGTCCACCGATGGACCAAGAGTGGTCCTATGAAGGAGTTACTCATTGATAGTCTAAATCAGGGGTCTCCAAACTACGGCCCGAGGGCCACATCCGGCCCGCGGAGAGCTAGCATACTTGAAAACTCCTTTTAGAGAACATATTTTTTATAGCAAATTAAATTTAGTTTACTGAAGTATTCTAATTTTATGTTGAATAATTATTAATATGACATCTACATTGATATGGTCATGGGCTAACTACTCATAACATTGTTGTAGGCTTATTGTTATTGTTTTTGTGATAAGTTGGATAAAGAAACACAGAATTGTAATGAGTAAAGACATGTATAATATGCAGAAAATTTAACTTCAGTATATAATAACTGAATAATAAATAATAAATGAGGAGTGTCAATCCTCATGGCTCGTACTCTACGACTAATCTAGAAATTACAGATAATGACAGGAAAATTAATAATATGCAGTGTTGCCGTTTTGCGGACTTTAGTCCGATTTGCAGCCTTTTTTAAACGTTGCGTACTTTTTCGGACTTTTTTTTCATCAGTGGACTATTTCACTTTTTACCACCGGCAACAATGATAATATGGTTTTGGCCCTCGGAACTTACTGGAGTAATCAGTATGGCCCTAAGGCTGGAAAGTTTGGAGACCCCTGGTCTAAATTAAAAGCAACCAAAATTGATTAATTCAGTTTTTTTCAAGCATATACAAGCTCCAGAAACTTTATAAGGTTTCCTTATGAGTCTCCTTCTCTTGGCCTCCAGGACCTCTTAAGGAGTTTGTGTGCTGCAGTTTCAACCCCCTGCCCACACATGGGTACATGAAGTGTACTAGAATTCGTAATGTTTAATTGTATAATAAATCCTTTCATCTTGCTAACAGGGGCCACAAAACCCTATAAACTCCACCTAACCCCATAACTCATATCAATTTAATATAATCCACATCACATAAGTACTTTTCTTTTGAATTTTGTTTGCTATAGAATATTTTTGGGGAATCCTTTCCATAGTCTTTCTGTTTACATGTTTTACCAGTAACTGATTTGCCCAATGTTATTGTTGAAAGTAGGACGGAGGTAAAGGGAGGGGTACTTGCCAATAGTTAGCCCTTTATCTCAATTCATTTCACAAGTAACGGGCATCCAGTGCGGTGAGTGATGTGACCGTTTCTCCTTTGAGTTAATAGTGCTTCTCAGCGACCCGCCTTCAAATACCATACACGATGGCATTATGCCTTGTTGTACAGTCCTCTCAAAGTTACATTGTCGGTAAAGTTAGACTTAATTAATATTTTTCGCCAATCCCCACACCAGTAACTGTTATTGCATAAATCTGTACAGAAGTTATAAATTAATTACGCTATCCATTCAGGACTTCATTGGTTCTCTTCTTATATATTGTAATTTTGCTGTGATTACTCTATTTTATATTGTTTTTTGTATATTATAATAATACTAGCATTACACGTCGCGGTTTCGCCCACGAAACTTAAACTGTTTCAGTAATGTAATAATTTAGAAACATAAAAAATATATTAATAAAAGCGTGATCATCTAAACTCGTGATTATTTTACAGTGACTATGAAAAAATATTATAACCTGAATATGTTGTTTTATTGTCTTTAAACGTGTTCTTTTCGAATTTAAGAAAATCTTATAAAAAATATTTTTCTCCAATACAAACATTTATACCTCTTTTATATTTTTGTCCTTTTAGGGGATGAATTCGAGGAGGGGAAATGCTGAATTACGTGTAACATAATTTGTGTTTTAGAATATTTTGTTTACTTTTAAAAAAGCCGATAAAAAATATTTTTGTCCAATGAAAACAATCTTTTTCTCCAATTATACCTCTCTTTTACATTTTTAATCCTTATGCGTTTCATTATTTGTGTTTCATAGCATATTTCTAGAATATATACAATTCAAAAATATTTTTAATGCAAAATTGTATACCCCTTTTTTACATTTTCTACCCACTTTCAATCTCTTTAGGGGATGAGTTTTGGGGATAGGTGAAAAATATATTTTATTACTTATATTTAAGAGTGAATATGTTATGTTTTAAGAAGGTCAGACGAAAAATATATGTTTCCAATAAAAATTGTTGTACCACATTTTTACCTCTTTAGTGGTTCAATACTGGAAAATCGTTCTTCAGTGCACCCCTACATTTGGTGGTAACACTGAAAATTTCAAATCTTTAGTTATATAGTCTCGACTATACGTTGATTATTAAATCTGGAATGGGTAAGTAGTTTAATGGAGTTAAAATCAAATTGTTTGCAAAATACTTTCTCAGTGTATCTCGACAATGTTGTAATAAGGTATCCTAAAATTTCAAGTCTCAAAATATTGTCTGATAAGTCTTTGCTGTACGTTGATTATTAAATTTGGACGAGGTGAGAATAAAATACGTTATTATAAGCTGAATGAAATTCAAACAAACAGGAACAATACTGTTCTGATTCATAAATTTTGTTGTGATACTAACTATACCACAGGCAGTGGGGAGAAGAAATACAGGGTGTTCCCAAACAGGCACGGATGGTTTCACTGGTCAAAATAAGTATGTACGTATGTCAAACAAACACACACACACACACACACACACACACACACACACACACACACACACACACACACACACACACACACACACACACACACACACACACACACATACATATATATATATATATATATATATATATATATATATATATATATATATATATATATATATATATATATATATATATATATATATATATATATATATATATATATACATAAATAAATATATATATATATATATATATATATATATATATATATATATACATATATATACATATGTGTGTGTGTGTGTGTGTACATAAGGACTAATCAAAAAGTGATGTAAAGAGGTCAGGATTTGTTCCCATTTCAAAGACCCGGGCCAAGATATAGTACATTTTCAAAAAAAAAAAACTATTAAGCTTGATGCAAAAATAAAACACAGGAAAATACAAACTGTATTTTTTGTTTTCTCGCTATAAAAGTATAAAGAAAGAAAGTTTTTACCGTAGAGAAAACTATTTTGGACTTCACGAATTTATCCAAATAAAAACTTCTAGTAAAAAAATTATTATCCCCACAACAAACAAAGTGAAATACTAAGCATGTACTACTAAGTAGTACTATGTAATACTAAGTGCACTATTTGTCACTGCACATTAATTCACTTCCACAGCTGCAGACGGAAAAACTATACTCTTCTGCCATCTGTACGACAAACGTCTAAACTGTTCTAGTAGTTCACATTGTCGCCAATAGGACGCGACACTTACTGCATAGAAATAACACCGATTATAAATTAATGCTGTAATACATTTGAAATTACAAGACCTAATCCCACAAACGACAAGGTTAAGTAAAATATAAACACCGAAGCAAAATTACTTTATCTAAACAAAAATCCAAAATACTGACCTACTGATACATTTCTCGAAAGGTTTTTTCGTTTTGGTCACATAATCAAAGACAGTGTGGCAAATTTGAAATTTTAAAAAAC
Organism: Callitettix versicolor; assembly: GCA_022606455.1. Classification (NCBI taxonomy): domain Eukaryota; kingdom Metazoa; phylum Arthropoda; class Insecta; order Hemiptera; family Cercopidae; genus Callitettix; species Callitettix versicolor. Next base: position 99,106,165 of record CM040185.1, read on the forward strand.
ATCTAAAATAACAAATTCTAAAGGCAGTTAGAATTATTGTTTCGATTTATTCCTCAAAGTTGGTACACTGACTTGAGTTATTCTTCATAAGTGATTATGTTTTAAGCAAACTAGAATAAACCGATTTTTAGAAATCTGACAATTTTTGAACGAGCTTCTGAAAGTTTTGGGAAAATAAATGGAATCCTGTCCCATTTTATTGAACTGTAAACAAACAAAATAAACTTAAAAATTAAGTAGCCCATACTAACTTGGTAGAATATATCTTTTAAATCCATGAAATCAACTTGGTCACAAACATTCAGTATCCTAGCCCGAAAATATTAATGTTTATTTTCCTCTTTAGAGCCTAACTACAAATAATAATAGGCCTATATACAATAGGCAGGTTGGCTAGTTACAATTTAAAATTAATTTTTACTTAGGCCTTATATAATTTCAAAACATTTTTTTTTTTTTAACTTAATTTATGTACTATAATCTTTGTATGTTATGCAAAATTTGAAACGTAACACATATATTATTTTATAGTTCCAAGAACAACTAAAAGTTATATTATATTTGTGTAAGATTGCCTGCCTACTTATTACATAAAGTTGTAAAGTAAAATGCCTACTTATTACATCTTTTGGAAGAGTTAGGATTGTCGCTCCAGCTTTCAAGTGTCCACTCATGAAACTGTGCCAATTTTTTCAAAAAGTTGCGTCTTCGCTCACAGTAATCCAGATGGTTGAATTTGTAAATTATATTTGCATTTATTCCGAGAATGTATAAATGCCGATAAAAACGGCCATTGTCCAGCGTCTTGTGCTTCGGGATATCGAGTAACTGGCACACATTTAATCGACAGTATCAACGCCACATTTTGTAGCGTTATAATCCAAATTTACAATTGACTTCATGGAATCTTTGCCAATAGACTAGAAACACGATAAAAAACACTAAACTAAAACACTAAACACAATCTGAAGGATAAAAGTGACTGTGTATGCACAAATATAGTGAGAATAACACTACGAAAACAGTTACACGATTGGGCGCGCCGCGGCAATTTGGCCGCAGACGTAACTATCTCGCATTCATGCCTTATTTCCAGACGGACTGAAGATAAGGTGGTATTCTTTTTATACAGATTGTGTCCCTCAAGGTGGTCTTGACAAATACTCAAAGCCCTGAAAACATTTCTCCATCGATACCTACCGTAAGATGCGAAAATAGATTGCGGCCAATTTGCCGCTAGCGCGCCCACTTATGGGATATATATATATATTATTATCTGCGCAAAGACTCTGTTGGATCACGCAAAGCACTCCGACTCATGTCTTGTTCCTTCTAATCCTCACACCTCCCTCATCCTGTCCCCATGGATCCTCTTCCGCTCCTCCGTCCATTTTACCCCTGCTCTCTTTGGGATTTCATTCTCTGGGACCTTCCAACCGAGCATCTTTCTGCTGTATGCGTTCCTGTCTTCAACATCTGTGAGTCTATTCCTGCGTCATGTAGGTTTATTCTGACTTGTGCGATCCACGACGTTGTTGATTTGACACCTTGTATATACTTAAGGATTCTGTTGGCAAGTCTCGTTGTTGGGAGTCTACTGATGTCTCCATAGAACCGAAGCCTCCTTCTTCTGATATCTGCTGCCAGGTTCGATATCTTCTCTGTGGTCTTCCGGGAGTGCAACCTGTATCCATCTTCTGTTAATCTCGGGCCAAGGATCTTCCTCAAGATTTTGCGTTCTTCCTTCAAAATACCCTCCATGGTAGCTTTTGTGTGGAGTGCTAGCGTCTCGCTTGCATATAATACCTCCGGTTTTATGACTGTGTTGTAGTGTCTGATTTTTGTGTGCGTCGACATACATCTCTTATTGTAGATATCACGCGTTATACCAAGAGCCCTCTTCATTCTCAGTAGCCGAACCTTTTGCGCAGCCTTCTCGCCACCTGTCGGTTCAAGAATTTCTCCCAGATATTTGAAGTGCTCCCAGATATCTCTGTTTATATATATATATATATATATATATATATATATATATATATATAATTACTATTATTATTATTATTTTAAATTTTAAAGTCTATTCTTTATGTCACTTGAGGACTTAAAGTAACTGCAAGTCCCAAAGTGATCTAGAATTCAGGATCGGAATCTATGTCAAGGTGACGAGTCTAGTTCTTATTATGATAACCACTCCAATAGCTAATTTGCCAAAAAAAGTTCGTTTATAATTTGATAACGTTTTATATTTGAAAATGTAACACAAACTTTTTTTTTGCTGAAAAAAAAACGTTATCAGCAAGGTTGCCTTTCACTCGTGTCTGAACGTAAACATTTATTTTGAGATTAGACAGAATGCTGCTGTTTGCCTTTTTACTTATATAAAACAGTAAAAATATTAAGAAATGTGTTTGTTGTGGCATTCAACAGATTCGTGGTTAATTTCTGAACAACGTTTGCAGAAAGCGATTTTTATAGCTAACTTTGAAAATTCTGTACTTTATTTTTGTAGCTCATTTAGGCA
>CM040185.1:99113685-99121185 GCA_022606455.1 Callitettix versicolor
GTCCTCGCCATGACCAGCGAGGTTCAACGTGGCATGACATGAGTTCCCCAATAGGAAAGCGGACGAGTAAATGTGCATTTGTGTCCAGTATTCAATAGCACCGGTGGAGGGCGGAGCTGGAGGAAGCGGCTTATTCTGACCGTCTCGACGTCCAAGAACTCTCCTTCAGCCAAGTAGTGCAAACTGCGGCACATCAGTTCGTTCACCTGCAATATAGAAGTAGTGTAGCTTACGCAATAAACAAGACAAGCAGTAAGCTTACCTAAAATAAATATTTGTTTACTGTTTACAATAAATACTTTATTGCCTCTAACTATAGGAATTCTATGATAGATAGAACAGATTCTTTTGGAAATAGACTGTGTGTGTGTGTGTGTGTGCGTGCGTGTGTGTGTTTTCGCATGCACGCGTGTGTGTGTATGTGTGGGGGTTACGTATGTTATGTGTGTTTGTGTGTGTGTGTGCGCGCGCGCGATTGCGTGCGTGCGTGAGTGCGTGTGTGTGTTGGTTGGTGTGTGTGGGTGTGTATGAATATGTGTGTGTGTGTGTGTGTGTGAGTATGTGTGTGTGTGTGTGTGTGTGTGTGTGCGCGCGCGCTTGTGTATGTGTGCGTGTGTTTGTGTTTGTGTGTGTGTGTGTGCGTGTGTTTGTGTGTGTTGTGTGTGTGTTGTGTTTGTGCGTGTGTTTGTGTGCGTGTGTGTGTGCTTGTGTTTGTTTGTGTGTGTGTGTGTGGGTTGGATGTTGGTGAGTGGGTGTATGTGTGCGCGAGCTTGTGTATGTATGTGTGCATGTGTGGTGTGTGTGTGTGGATGTGTGGGTGTGGAATGTGGGTGTGTGTGTGGGTGGGTTGTGTGTGGTGTGTGTGTGAATGTGTGGGTGTGTGTCTGTGGGTGTGGTGTGTGTGTGTGTGTGTGTGTGTGGGTGTGTGTGCGATTGTGTGTGTGTGTGTGTTGTGTGTGTGTGTGTGTGTGTTGTGTGTGGGTGTGTAAGTGTGTGTGTGTGTGTGTGTGTGTGTGTGTGTGTGTGTGTGTGTGTGTGTGTGCTGAGTAGATGTGTGAGAGCAGTATGAGCTAGAGGCGCGGTGGGATCGCTAAGCCCATCAGCTGCTCACCTCAGCTGCCTCCGCCGGCTCTGACGAATTCGAGTGAGCTAATGCAGTGTAACCGCCGCCTGCCTTGGGAGTTCTGGATTAATTAATGTGTCAGTTCAATGTTCAGTAACTAAAAGACACAAAAGGCAGTTCTGTACATGTTATAACATACCTTAAAATTTCTCAGTGAAGCCAACTTTTCAAAACTAATAGCAAGCAGGTAATCGCCGCTGATCAAAGCAATTTTATTTCCAAACTTTATATCGTTCAGAGAAGTCGACTCAAGGTGTTCAGTATCGATATTCACTACACTTTTGTGTAACAGAAAGCTTGTTCGTATCATTTCTGCGGTTTCGGCCAAAACTCGCTGGCTGAAAACAGAAAGTCCAATCTTGTCAACAACTCTGAAGCGATTCTAAAGTCGCTGTCTGATAAGACCAGGTGATTGGTGATGACATCTTCCAACAATATGTTTTCGGGTGTGAGGAATCGATTGTGCTCAGTCAAGTAGTTTACTGAATCTACGATGAGGGTGAAAATTAGGATTTTAAAAACAATATTTAGTAGAGTTTATTGTGGGAAACCCTTTTTACTGAATCTTAAAATAAGGATTACTTATTAGTTGAGGAACAAAATAAGGGGAACGAATCCCGAAAAGCGGAAGAGAAATTTTCAAAAATAATGACATTTCATGCAAGATGTTATGAAACAAAGAACTTTTCAGAATCTTAAAATAAAATTAACTTTTCCTAAAAGTTCATCTTTTAGAATACTCGTTTCACACTAATAATAAAAAACCCACTTTTGGGGTACATTAATCTGCCATTCTTAAGTTTGCCAGTATTCGTTTACGCATTTCGGATTACCACCATTATCAAAACTAATTGTTATAATAAGTTATGCATTATGCTAAAAAGTAGTATTGAACCTGTGCAAAACTCCGACGGTTTTGTCCTCTTCTGATTTGTCCAGATGGAAAATCCCAGCGGCTTTGGAAAACAACAAGACAATAAGGCCGGTATTGGAGGTCGACCCATTATAACCATTGGTCAACGAGCTCCTGTGACAAACGGAAATATTTAAGTATTGGAATTACATAATCGCTGCTACAAAAAAAAATTAGAAAATTGCCTGAAAAATACAAAATGCCAAATTGTAACATGCCTTCACTACTCCATAAAAAAACAAAATAATTTTACGCAGCTGTCTCACTGACGTGATGGAAGTAAATGTCCAAAAGTACTTAGCGAAGTACTTCTGTTAAGCGAATTTCCGTTCGAAAAAGAGCTATTGAAACAGCTATCATGGTAACACTCACACTCGGGTCCTTGAAATGAGCTCTGATCATGACCACTTTTGATTGGCAGTTGATATATATATATAAAGTTTAAGATAAAAAAAATTACTTTTGAAAATTCGCTTACATCACGTCAGAGAGACAGCTGCATGTCTCCATTAATTTTAGTTTATGTTTATACAAAGACAATCAGCATTAAAACGTGCATATATTTATGCTGTTTCAACCATCAGCTGTTTCATGAATTCCACACTGTTTCCTTCCGTAACTCTCAATGCAGCATAAAATTAGCTATTTAGTGGTCACCATGGTAACACACAGACCTGGAGGTTGAAATGAGCACCTAGCTGACCTCGGCACAAAAATCAACAATGACAATAGCTTTTTTTAAGGCGAATAGCACGTTGAGGCTATTATCGCCTCCCTAAATGTAAATGTGAGTGTAAAGTGTTAAAGTCGTAAGTGTAGTGTTGTAAGTGTAAGTGTTTGTTAGACTCGGGTACTGCGAGGGATGTCTATATCCTCTCAATAGGTGCAGCTAGTCTGCATCCCCCTGCGATGGACAATAGCTTAAACGAGATTGTGAACCAACAAATTTATTTCAACAATTTCAAAATGGCAGTCATTAACATTTTGAATTTTTAAAATCCGTTGAAATTAAGAAAGTTTTTGATGGCGGTCAGGGTTCATTTTTGTTCAACGTAATGGTCAGGGTTCATTTTTGTTCAACGTAATGGTCAGGGTTCATTTTTGTTCAACGTAATGGTCAGGGTTCATTTTTGTTCAACGTAATGGTCAGGGTTAATTTTTGTTCAACGTAATGGTCAGGGTTAATTTTTGTTCAACGTAATGGTCAGGGTTCATTTTTGTTCAACGTAATGGTCAGGGTTCATTTTTGTTCAACGTAATGGTCAGGATTCATTTTTGTTCAACGTAATGGTCAGGGTTCATTTTTGTTCAACGTAATGGTCAGGGTTCATTTTTGTTCAACGTAATGGTCAGGATTCATTTTTGTTCAACGTAATGGTCAGGATTCATTTTTGTTCAACGTAATGGTCAGGATTCATTTTTGTTCAACGTAATGGTCAGGATTCATTTTTGTTCAACGTAATGGTCAGGGTTCATTTTTGTTCAACGTAATGGTCAGGGTTCATTTTTGTTCAACGTAATGGTCAGGGTTCATTTTTGTTCAACGTAATGGTCAGGGTTCATTTTTGTTCAACGTAATGGTCAGGGTTCATTTTTGTTCAACGTAATGGTCAGGATTCATTTTTGTTCAACGTAATGGTCAGGGTTCATTTTTGTTCAACGTAATGGTCAGGGTTCATTTTTGTTCAACGTAATGGTCAGGGTTAATTTTTGTTCAACGTAATGGTCAGGGTTAATTTTTGTTCAACGTAATGGTCAGGGTTAATTTTTGTTCAACGTAATGGTCAGGATTCATTTTTGTTCAACGTAATGGTCAGGGTTAATTTTTGTTCAACGTAATGGTCAGGATTCATTTTTGTTCAACGTAATGGTCAGGGTTTATTTTTGTTCAATGTAATGGTCAGGGTTCATTTTTGTTCAACGTAATGGTCAGGATTCATTTTTGTTCAACGTAATGGTCAGGATTCATTTTTGTTCAACGTAATGGTCAGGATTCATTTTTGTTCAACGTAATGGTCAGGATTCATTTTTGTTCAACGTAATGGTCAGAGTTCATTTTTGTTCAACGTAATGGTCAGGATTCATTTTTGTTCAACGTAATGGTCAGGGTTCATTTTTGTTCAACATAATTTTGAAACTTTAAAACATAAATATACACAGATTTTAATGCCGATTGTGATGGTGAAATTACGATTTCAAAAAAAAAAATACTTTTGGAAATTCGCTTCTATCACATCAGCCAGACATCTGCGTACAGTGTTTTTTTAAAATATAAATACAGTAATTAAAAAACCTTAACACACTTAACACACTAACACCTTAACACTTTGCACACACACAAATATGTAAAACATACCTAAAAATTGTCCAAACCGGATGTTTTGATCCAACTATGTCTTCGATTCCGGAAGTTTTCAAAATACTCATATTTTCGTTTAATAACGATTGCAAATTCAAAAAAGACGTCGAAAATCCCAAAACTTTCTCCGCTTCGAACACGTCAACGTTCCACTGCGGAAACGACTCTCCTTCCTCTTGACTCTTTGCATTGTTGTCACGTAAATTTGAGTTCACTAACTTCCTTACAATCGCCGAAGCATTACCGGACCTTAAGTTGGCAATGCTTCCAACGCCAATGGTAGACAATTGATTGCTTTTATTGAATAACGTACAACATTTTGAAGTAGCACTGTGAAAAAACATGATTTTATAAAAATAATTTCTTCCTGAAGTTAATTGTTTTCCGTAAAAACCATTCAATAAAACTGCACCTGGGGGCTAAAATGATACTTATCAATTCGACTTTAACGAAATATTATATAAATGTCTAATTCCAGCAAACGACCTCACACACTATCGTACAAGTTATAAGACTATAAGTTTTTCTTTTTACGTATATATTTACCGTCTCACTACAATAACAGAGAAAGTTATTGTAATCATTTCACAAATTCATTTGTCTAGTTTCAAACAATGCGTATAACGAATTTAAACTGTTAATTTAGTCATTTCTAAAGTTGTCGTTAATGTTTACTGTACACACGCGGGAACTAAACTTTGCCGGACATTTCGCTTATTGTTACTATCGACTGGTGCTGTCGCGTTTCAAAACAGATCGGCAAAGCACAAGTTCGGCGTAGAGCTGTACAGAGTAGCCGAAGAGCGCGAGCAAAGAATACGATGACTGTCTAAGTACTGAAGGCGTTCTGCTGCTCTCTCGAACATGACTGAAGATTATACTTCAAGGTCAATGATAACGTACGCACAGTTTTAAATATTGCATATGATTATTTTTACTTTCACCTTACTCTGTAGCCTATTGTAATCGTCACCATAATGCGTGATGCAAGACAACGCGTTACAGCTTATATTTTAGTCACCAAACGATAATTCTTTGTTTCTCTATTTTTGTATAGCTTACATATCGAATATAAACATCGATTGTATCTGAAGTGGTGCAAGTAGTATCGAAAAATTACAAACAGCTGATGAAGTGTTACGTATTTTTATTATTTGGAATATGAGTGTTAAATCTACATGTCGTGATTTACTGTTGTTTTGCGTTGTGTACGACGCGAACAGTTCAGGTGACTTGACAAGGGGCTGAAGATTACTAATTCTACATTTCCTTTGACTTTTTCTTTTTTTTTTAATTATTGTATTGTGTGTGGGGAGGACTTGTGTGTGAGTGTGTGTATGTGTGTGTGTGTGTGTGTGTGTGTTTTGTGTTTGTCCGTGCGTGCATGCGTGTGTGTGTGTGTGTGAGTGGGTGAGTGGGTGTCGTAGGTGCGTACGTATGAGCGTGTGTTTGTGTCTGTGTATTTTTCTCTGTGTGTTTTTTGTGTGTGTTATTGTGTGTGTGTGTGTGTGTGTGTGTGTGTCTTTGTGTGTGTGTCTGCCTGTGTGTGTGTGTTGTAGGTGCATGCGTGTATGCGCGTGTGTATGTCTGTGTCTGTGTATTTTTTCTATGTGTGTGTGTGAGTGTGTGCGCGCTTGTGTGTCTGTGTATTTTTTCTGTGTGTGTGTGTGTCTGTCTGTCTTTCTGTCTGTACGTGCGTGCGTGTGTGCCTGTGTGTGTGCTTGCGTGTGTGTGTGTGTGTGTCTGTGAGTGTGTGTTCTAGGTACGTGCGTGTGTGCGAGTGTGTGTCTGTGTATATATTTTTTCTATATGTGTGTGTGTGTGTGTGTAGGTGCGTGCGTGTATGATCGCGCGTGTGCATGTTAGTGTGTATATGTGCGTTGTGCGTGTGTATGTGTCTGTGTGTATTTTTTCTGTGTGTGTGTGTGTGTGTGTGTGTGTGTGTGTGTGTGTATAGGTGCATGCATGTGTGCAAGTGTGTGTGTTTGTGTGTGTATTTTTTTGTATGTGTGTGTGTGCCTGTGTGTGTGCGTGCGTGTGTGTGTGTGTGTCTGTCTGTCTGTCTGTGTGTGTTCTAGGTACGTGCGTGTGTGCGAGTGTGTGTGTCTGTGTATGTATTTTTTCTGTATGTGTGTGTGTGTGTGTGTGTGTGTATGTGTGTTGTGGGTGCGCGTGTGTATGCTCGCGCTTGTGCATGTTAGTGTGTGTATGTGTGTTGTGCGTGTTTGTGCGTGTGTGTGTCTGTGTCTGTGGATTTTTTCTGTGTGTGTGAGTGTGTGTGTGTCTGTGTTTTGTAGGTGTGTACGTATGTGCGTGCGTGTGTGTGTGTGTCTTTATGTGTGTGTGTGTGTGTGTGTGTTGTGCGTGTTTGTGTGTGTGTGTTGTGCGTGTTTGTACGTGTGTGTGTCTGTGTCTGTGTATTTTTTCTGTGTGTGTGTGTGCGTGTTTGTGTATGTGTGTGTGTACTTGTGCGTGTTTTTGTGGGCGGATGAGTGTGTGTGTTTTGCGTTTGAGCGCGCGTATGTGTCTTTGTGCGTGTGTGTGTGTGTGTGTGTGTATTATTGCGTTTTGTTCCATAATTAACAGAAATGATGCTTTGTTTTTGTCCACAAATAATAACAGACCAAAAAACTACAGTTGGTCTCCAGTACATACAATTAAATACTCTACACACACTGTCCGCATATTACCGAAAATCCATACAATAAATAAAGATCATTTCGTTATGAATCAATGTTATTGACAGAGAAAAATAATTTTAAAACACTTTGAAATTACTGTAACTTGTCGAATTACAGCTTAGCAGCCCATAACACTTAATGTGTGCTTGTACCCAAATGTAAAGGACAATGCAATTTTACCCAGAACTGTTGCTAAACATTATTTGCTGTATCACCATGGTAAGCAGAGATTCCGGCACAGCTGCCGCACTAAATATTAATACAAAACTCGTCTTATCTGTGACCTGCAGTTCCTCAAACATTTTATTGCCCAAATGCTTAAACATTACATTAGAAATAAATGTATTATCCCAGTTAGGCTTTCATTATTTTCAATAACATAAAAGGTAAGACAGTATTGAAATTCTACATACCGCTAAGTGTA
>CM040185.1:99126185-99236185 GCA_022606455.1 Callitettix versicolor
AACAGCTGAAAGTTTTATCATACTTCAAGAGCATGTATACCAACATAATAAAAAAAATGTTTGACAATCGGACTCTCCATGCCCGCCAAATTAAAAAATTCTCGTTACTTTCTGAACACAGCTCGTAGTTTAAAATAGTTCCGTAAAGCAGCACATTACATTGAACCAAAGTATGATAAGGGTTATTATTTGTTCTAAATAGATCCGCTAGGTAGTAGCACGTAATGGACAAAGTACAATACGATTTTATAGTTGGGGGTAGTCTATCTATGGTATATATAAACTCAAGTAAACAGCTCATTCATAAAAAAGAAAACAAGTTCTGTATTTAGCTGCCTTAGGGTAATGGTGTTCTTAGAAAGTGTTCAATGTAGGTTAATTAATGTAGAAGTCTACTACCACGAACAAATGATATAAATAACCGTTTAACAAGTCCTGTATTTAGTTATATATTGTGGCTTCAGTAGTTTCTAAAAATTACAAGAGAATGTGTCCCATGTACCGTATTGTAAATTGTATTGAAATTAGCAAGTTATTGAATAGATTTTTTTGTTTAATGAGGAAGAAATGGTAAAAGTACTGTGATAGCGTTTTTGTTCTATAATCATTGGTAGGATTAATTGCTAGGGTTAGCTTCTCATTTCCATTTATTATAACTCTGCCTTCATGCATTGTTCTGAAGTTTAGAATGGTAAATATGCAGAAAAAACTAACCTACACTATTTTTTTTTTTTTTGGTTTGTCATATACTACACATTACTTAAAGGGTCTGATTTTATGTATTTTTTTTCCTATTTTGTGGGGTATTAATGAACATCCAGAAAAAAACCACAGTTTTTGACTTCTTCAATTTTCTATGCTATAAGATGTTTAATACAGTAATCGCAGGGCTAATTTACACACTTCTACTGCAAACATAACCTAAACTTTTATTTAGGTTTAAATTCAGTGATAAATATGCCTTATAGCAGAACTTGTGACTATTTTCGTATTTTTTTCCGTTATACAACATTCCTTAATACATGTTAGGAATTACTTTGGAAAGTCAGAAAAGCAATTTGAATCATGAAAAACAAATAAGGTCCATAACCTAACCATTTCTGTTGTGTGGTAAATAAAGTGATATCAAAAGTTACTAATGTTTTTTGCCAGAATGCTCTATTTCATATTCGTTAGTAATAATAAAAAATATAAAAATATGGAAATTACAGGAAGATTGAAAAAAATTACTTCCATAACTTACAATTAGGCCTACTACTGCATGAAAAATACTAACATGTTTTTTCAACAAAACGATTTATTTAATGACTGTAATTAATAAGAAGAAAAATAGAAACTTTTCTTTTAATTACCTTGAAAATACTAACACAATAGGGTAATAAAAGTGGTACCCTATTGTGTGAAACTAACCTAACCTTTACTGTTATGACATAATTACTAATGCATGGAAGTAGCAAAAGTGTTTTCGTAGTGAAAATACTTTATTTAATGAGTGTAATTAATAATAAGAACAATAGAAACTGAAAAAATTGCTTTAAGAACCTAACACAGTTTTATATGAAAATGTATTGTGTGAAAGATAACTTCGTCTTAATTTTTTTTAATCAAATTTCACTATTGTAATCAGTATTAAAAACTGATACATTAGCATTTTGAATTTTCAATTTTCAAAAGCTGTTGAATTTGTTGACATTTAATTTGACGGTCATAGTTAATTTTTTCAATTTGAAAGTTTAAAATGCTAGTATTTCAAAATAATACTGATTATTTCAGTGAAATAGGAATTTCAAAAATGATAAAATAAAGAAAAATACTTTTGGAAATTCACTGTTATTACATAATCCAGATAGCTGCATGTTGCGGTTTTTAATTATTTTTTTATGTGGAAAAAATAATATAATACTTTCATTAAAAATTAAAAACTTCATAAATTCATAATCATGTTGTTCTATAATAATATTTTGTTTTATTCAATCAAATGAAACCTTACTGTTAGTCACACTGTTCTATAATTTTAGTCATAAAGGTCAATGTTGAGTTAGTTCAATAAAAAATATGGCAGCTGAAGGACTGGCTGATAGTAGTTAAAAATTAATAATTGTGGGCTGGGCTAATGTGCTAATGTAAAGAAGTGTTATATATCAATATATATATATATATATATATATATATATATATATATATATATATATATATATATAGAGATATATAGAGAGATTATTACCCATTGTGGCTTTGCCCACAATAATTTAACTGTTTAAATATTATAACAATTTATATAAACATAAAAAATATAATAATAAAAACATCTAATTTACCAGGCTCCTTTTTATTTTACAGTGAATATGAAAAAAATAATAAGGTGATATGTCTTATTGACTTCAAACATGTTGTATTCAAATCAGAATGTCCAAAAACTCATAACCCAATGAGACTAATGGGTAGCCTACCCTGAATTTATTAAGTTTTTTAAAGCAAAGAAAAATCCTCCCACTATGCCCTTGTCTATTTTGAATTTTTATTAAATGAGCGCTTGCTGTTTAATATAAATGTACATATAAAATTTCAGTTTCTAGTTATTAATAATTTAAAGATTTTTTTTTTGAAAATCTTCTAATCAACCTTTCATAACTGCAACCTTTCACAAAAGTGGTTTTTTATGTTTTATTATATTCATTTATACAATGTCTAGCTTGATTTGGTTTATTCTGTATTAAATTTATTTGTTTTTTTATTACATTTCAGAAAATTAATAATAAAAGTGCCTTTTCATTCAACCATTTCATTTTTTTTTTTTACATATGTTTTTGGGCTGGATTTTGTGCATCATGTTTTACAAGGAACATGTATGTCGATATATAGCAGTATATTTTGCACGTCGTCCCATATTAAATTAATTATAATTAAAATTTCCTTTGTTTCGCCTAGGACTGAAACAATGACCTTGTGCGTTTGAGGTACATTTCATAATCCTACAGAAACTGTGAAGAAGTTTGACCAATGTAAATATATGAAATGAATTGTTAATTTAATTTTGGTATTTATTTTAAAAATCAGTTGTTTTATATCAATTTGTAACGGTCAGCTGATTTCATTGAACGGCTTATAGGCTATAATAAGTTTCAGGTTATGTTTAATATGTTAACTTTTCATGTTTTTAAAAAGGAAAGAGAACATAATACATGATTATTTTTTGTTCAAAGACAGAAATTAAACAGTATTTTTATAAAAAAGAAAATGAAGTAGGTTATATGTTTTATTTTTTGAGCTGTAGAATATTTCCTCTAATTGCGAACTTGGATACACAAATTTGCAAGTTTACAGAATTCACACCTGTCGGGGTTTAATTCTGTAAAATATGTTTAATTATATGTGTTTTCAACTTACTGTTAGGTTTCAAAAAATATGCTTAAAAAAATATTTTTTTCCAATTCAAACTTGTACCTTACCTCCTTTTTACCAATTTAGGATTAAAGTTTAAAAAATTCTGAAATACATGTTTATTATTTGTGTTTTTTTAGAATAATTATGTTAAATTTCAAGAAAATCCTGTGAAAAATACTGAAATCATTATCAAAAATCGTACCAATTAGCCACGAATGGCTAACAAAATTTCCAGGTCTACAAAAAGCCCTGGTAGACCTAATTTATTCAAAGAATGCTAGTATTATGGTAGGCAAGCATGTCATTTTTTTACATGTTTTTAATGCTATCACAGATTTCTATATTTTTCCTTCTTACCAAAATTGCCTTTTATAACCTTATAAATAACCTTATACATTTTTTAATATATTTTTTTTTTATTTTAAGGCAAAAAGCACATTGAGGCTATTATCACCTCCCTAAATGTAAGTGTGAGTGTAAAGTGTTAAAGTCGTAAGAGTAGTGTTGTGTAAAGTGTAAGTGTGTGCTAGACTCAGGTACCGCGAGGGACGTCTAAATCCTCTCAATAGGTGCAGCTAGTCTGTACCCCCCCCTGGGGACACTTTTTTTTAATAAACACATACTAAAACTGCTGTTGTAGGTAGCAAATATGTCCAATTTGGACATAAAAAGTCAATAATTTGTGTGAAAATTTTATTTTGATGTAACAAAAAGTTCATTGAACCAATCTGATATTCATATTTGGAATTTTGCTTTTCTGTGCGAGACTGCAGAGTGTTGTAATTAAATCTATCTCTGATCTTAATTTTATTATTGTTGTAAGTTAAATAATAAAGTTACAATAATGGTTGTAAGTTACAATAATGGTTAAATTAGCCTGCTGTATTATTGTTTTAGAACCACCATGGATGATTTATTTCCATTAACTGAAATTAAACAAGAAGAAATTAATTTCGAGTTAACAGAAACTGAAGAAGTTTGCTTGCCTGAAGAAAGCTTAAATGAGCTGAATGAAAAAAACAATTACTTGCTCAATGAAAAAGGAAGTCAAGAAGAAAACTGCATGCTTAGTAACATAAACAAAAATAGGCCTAATGTAGGTGTAAAAAGGAACAGTAATAAAATATTAACAGATGATTTGATGGGAATTGTGAAAAAGGAAGATGAAGAAGAAGAAATCAATGTTATGGAGTTTGTCTGTGTTAAGGTAGAACAGGAAGTAGTTGAATGGTAAATAAACTTTAGTTTTTTTTATACCTATTAGTTTAGTAACAAACAAAAATATGCAAAACTATAAACTTGATCCAAAGTTACATTTCATTCAAATACCCACTTAACAAAAACTTTATCTAAATATAGATCAACACAACATACAAATATTTTCAAAAATTAAATTCTATTATTTAAGTTCTATATCTGTAATGCTATGGTTGTTTAAGATATTTATACAGTAAACCTCAATCATAAATCTTCATAAGTTCCTTGTACTCCGATAACATTTCTATTCCTAGATAAAATGTTCTATACTGAACCAGTATCAGACATACTGCTACAAAATGGTATACATCTTCATTTACGCCTGTATTACACAAGGAAAATAAATAATTTCCCCCTTTAATCTACAGTTTTTAATTTAAATTAATTAATTCTTTTTTTTTAAGCGAAAAGCACATTGAGGCTATTATCACCTTCCTAAATGTAAGTGTGAGTGTAAAGTGTTAAAGTCGTAAATTTAGTATTGTAAGTGTAAGTGTATGTTAGACTTGGATACCGCGAGGGACGTCTAAATCCTCTGAATAGGTGCAGCTAGTCTGCATCCCCCTGCGGTGATTAATTAATTCTACACAACACTTAAAAGCTCATTTTATTTATTGCAAATTATATTTATTATTAGTACTTTTAACCCTTTCAGGGCTATGGAATTTTTTTATGTAGACAAAAAATTTATATTTTTTTACTGTAAGACGTATTTTAAGCTAAATGAACATATTTTATGAAAATATATTTTCAAGTGGACACAGAATATATGCAACTCACGAAGGATGCACTTGTTTGTGTCAGCTTCCACATGAACCAGCCACTATTTATTTAAGTTGCTTTGCCTTTCCGTCTACCACAGACATGCAAACTGTAAGTTTCTCCGAAAAATCAACGGCTAGTGCGGGATTCAAATGCACACACTTAACACACTATACTGGCCAGATGCCTTAGACCTCTTGGTCATTTAATCAATCTGAACTTGTTTCGTTTAACAAATCTCATAAGTCATTGGTTGTTGTATTATCACTGTTTGGTTATGTTAAACAATTTATTGTTTACTGCTTGATATTTTTTATTTATTTTTGAAAAAAGCATTGTCTGAGTTAAAGAATGACAGGATTAGATTTATGTAAAATAAACATCCGGTCAAACCGGATGTTGGCACTGAAAGAGTTTAAATAGTATTTTTCCTGAGGTTAAAATTCAGTTATAAATTTTAGGGTGATTACCGTTTTTTACTGATAGTATAAACTGTTCCATTTTGATTTTATTCACTAAATATTTTGACTGAATTTAAATATTTTTGTAATTACGGATATTTTTATCCTATATTGTAAATTCTTGTTCAACTCTACATTATACTTAAGCCCTAAATGTTTCCATTATTTATTTTACGAAATTCTGAAAACAGGTTAGGCTGTTTAGGGAATCTACTGTTTAGCCTAAAATATCTAATTATACGAATATCTGTTTTACAGTAATGAACACTTTGACCATGAATCAGACCCTTTGGCTACAACATCTGCGATAGAAATCGTAAGTTTTATATTACGGATAATAGTAATTAAATTTTAGACAATAATTAAGTACGTTATACATTTCTAATCTAGGAAGGAAAACTACTAATGCTACAACTCAATTAGAATATGTAGGCTATATACATGTTTGCTGAATTATAATTAATATTTTGTAAATTAGTTTGACAAGTTTTTTGGCAAATAAATATTGCTGTACACCCTTGTCAATACCCACTCTTGTATAAAGGTAATAAATATAATTTACCCATTTGCCATTAAGTTGTCACTTTTCATCGACTATGTTGTAGTTGTTTGTTAAATCCAAGAATTAACCATTTTGAACATGTTTCATAACATGTCATGATAATTTAAATGAAGGTAATTATTGACTGAATTAGAATTAACTCTAAGTCTACAACAAATTAAATAAGTTAGATCAAGAAAGAAATAATATAGATTAAAAAATGTTATATATAGTTTAACCCTTAAACACAGATATTTGTAGCCTAAGTTGAATAGAGAATATTTTTTAGCAAGTGTATTAAATTGATTTTTTTTTAATTCAATTCTTCTTTATTTGATTCACCCAACCTTGGGGTACACTAAATCAATCACTTTTTAATGTTCTGTGCCTTCCTCGTAGCCCAGTATTGCTTCATTCGTTGTGATCTTGCTTTTCTTTCTTCGTCAGAGATTTGGATCGTTTGCTTAGATTTGACTTTGCCTTGGAACCGTTGCTTCTTGTCCTTGGTTATTGTTTTGGTTCTTCTGTCCATGAGCATAGTGTCAGTGATTTGTAGTTCTGTTATGTCCTTCTCTGTTTCTCTAAACCAAAGTGGTTTGGCTCTTCTATTGCGAAAGTAGTCAAATATTTTTTTGGTTAGTCTATTTTTATCCATTTGGAGGATGTGCCCATAAAAATCAATTCTCCTTTTTCTTATTGTGTCTGATAGTGTTTCAGTTTTTTGGTAAAGAGTTTCATTACTGATGTGGAGTGATTGGTTGTTGCGGAATTTGGAACCTAAGATTTTTCTTAAAATCTTTCTTTCTTTGATCTCCAGCCTTTCTAGTGGGCCCTGGGTTGTGAGAGATATAAAGCCCATGGGCCCTGGGTGTCAGCTGCATATAAAGCTTCTGGTTTAATTACCGTATTATAGTGCCTTATCTTTGTATCCCAGGAGAGGGACTTCTTGTTGAATGTGTCTTTGGTAAGTTGGAAGGCTAATTCAACTTTATTTCTCCTAGATTCCATAGCTTTTTTTCTCTAGGGCATTCCAGCTGATCCATTCCCCAAGATATTTGAATTCTTTGACTATCTCAATGTATTGTTCTCCCACTTGAAGCTTTTTTGGTGGTTTTTATATTTAATTCAATTATTATAATGAAAAATAATTTCTTAAAAAAATGTATAAACTCAAACTTATGACATGGAATAGTGTAGCATATAACTTATAATAATACCATAATTAGTAGGCCAATACAATTGTATATTCTATAAACCTATAAAGTTTTTATAAATATAAGATAAAAATATATGAACACAATAGTCGCTGGTCATTGCTTTCACTGTTTCACCCAGACAGGCTCTTATACTGATCAAATCACAAAGGACGAATTCCATTTGTAAAGAACATTACTTTTATGACAGGTTTTACCGCTTAATGGTTCAAAACAGAAATATTTTAAAAGATCAGAATTAAAATGTTATTTGGTAGGCTATTAAGTACTGAACAAAATAATATGTATTTATGACTGATAAATTGTACACAAGTATAATTATAAGTTGTAGTGTTCAAAGGCCAATTTCTCAGCACCAATGTCGAATCAAGTTTAATTTTTTGATAATAGTAAAAATAACATTCAGCGTGTTCCTGGCCTCCTCATGTTTTTTTTTTCAAAAAGAATAATGGTTAATAAGTATTGATGTTATTTGTATAGTTCAAATTGTCTATGTTCTACAGATTATAAACTTTATAATTCACACACAAATATAACTAATTTGTTATAAACTTTAGCTTGTTATAATACAATAGCTTCACAAGCCAATACATTGCTTATACAATAAGCACTTTATAGTAATAGAATAGCTTCACAAACAATTAACACTGAAAGCTACCAGAAAAGAAATATTTAATAACCAGTATACCTGAGAAAAAGACTAAAATAAATAAATATTAAAACAAAAAGCCATTTAAGAAAATTCTACAATCAAGAAAAAAACATTTGTTATATTACATACAGTGCTTTCACAAAATCAACTAATCACATCAAACTTATATTCATCTAATCAAAGTATGATCTTATTTACAACTCTAAATAATGTACCAAATTTTAAATAAGTGTTAGGGATAAAGTTAAAAAAAATTTTCGCGAAAAACCGTTAAGGTTATCATTACCGAAGTTAAAAAATAATACCCCGGCTCCCTTTGTGATTATTATTTTCTGTCAAAATGGTTACAAGTTGTACAAATTAACCTGTTTTTCCTTTTTTTTTTATATATATATCTTTGGGATTATTTCTACTATATTAGTTCTTAAGCAATTTTTAGTTTATTTGAATTAATCTTATCACAGGTTCGACAAAAAAATCTCTAAAATTCCTTCAGTTTTGTTAGAATTAAGTTAGCCTTCTATAAACTTCTAAGCTGCAGACAATTTTAGGACTTCAGAAAATTACAATTTGCCATCATTTCGAATTGTAAATATCGCAGGCCACTTTTTTTTAGCAACATGAGATATGTAAATGAACAGTATGTTGGCCTCAATTTTAATAGTTCTAGCTGTGAATTTTGCTTAAACAAGATGGGGACACCATTGCATTGTACACTGTTTGTGAAGGAACTTAATGAAACTTTCAGTAATTGATCAATTATTTGAGATGATCCTACCCTCTATCAGATATTTTGCTATGATTTTTTCTGTCAGCGCTCATTTCTGTTGTTTTACTAGGTTTTATTTCTTTGTATTTTTTTTTTTATATTAAGAGTCTGTACTATTCATCCTGTGTGATGTTTATTAAAAAAAATTACAGAAAGTCGAGCCACTGCTGATAGAAGAAGGAGAAGAAGAAAGATACAACACTATGATAGATACCAGTGCCGCCAACATATCAGATGGTGAGTTACACTAATGATAACAATGAGATGTTCTTATAAAAAAAAACAGATTAATTTTATAACATTTTATTAAAAATAGGCAGTCAGTATTCTGTTGTTGAAATGGTTACTTAAGATGGAATATCCATGTTATTATTATTGTTTATTTAAATCATTTGACATATTTGTATATATGCAGTAATTGCCAGTTTGCCAGTTATTGTGATCACAATGAGGTTTGCATGTTTTGAACGTAATAAGTGGCTCAAGAAACATGATCAGGAACCAGGGGTCTTGGTGTGGACTAGTGTCATGTACAGTCCTGATCTACAAAATCCTATAGACTTTATTTATTAAAAGTTTTATTTTTTTTTTTTTTTTTTTTTTTAACGTTTGCCTATTGTGCACACTTGGGCTAATGCAGACGATGGGATGATTTATAGCGTATGAAAATGCCAGGCCCTCGCCGGGAATCGAACCCGGGTCCTCGGGGTGAAAGCCTAGTACGCTATCCACTAGGCCACCGAGGAAGCTTAAATGTGTTTTAAGGTTTTTTATACAGCAAGTAAGTTTTTTTTTTTTTAAATACCTTGTTAAGCTACTGTGTGTATTACATTTTATGTGTAAGATAGAGTATAAATATTTTATACAAAAATACAATATGTAAAAGCAAGTCTACCATGGATAAAATTAAAATGTAAAGTTGCATTTATCTTAATTTAATTAGTCAGTTTTTAAAATTTTAATTTTCTCCAATATTGAATTTGCTTTTCTTATGATCAGTGGACATTTTCAAGCAGACAGAAAGTAAAGTAAATGAAACTACACTAACTGTACACTACATACACTACATATACTAACTGTATGATCAGTAATCTTTTTTTTTTTTTTGTTATTTTAAGGCGAAAAGTACATTAAGGCTGTTATCGCCTCCCTAAATGTAAGTGTGAGTGTAAAGTGTTAAAGTCGTAAGTGTAGTGTTGTAAGTGTGTGTTAGACTCGGGTACCGCGAGGAACGTCTAAATCCTCTCAATAGGTGCAGCTAGTCTGCACCCCCCTGCGGGGTATGATCAGTAATCACTGCACTGTAAATGCTAAACATTATTGTGTAAAAATTAAGACAATGTGGAATGTATGAATGTAAACAGCTGATATTTAATAAATAAAGTGATGTATTTTCAACTGGCAACGTGAAAGTAAAGGGAAAATAATGTTGCAAAGCAAAAATGTGTGATAGACCTATGTTATGTGCTACAGTACTTATCACGTGACAGTACTTTGTGTTATTGCATAGCGGACAGTCCAGTGCAGAGCTTTTTAGGTAACAAAATTACAGGTCAGCAATAAAGCAGCTGTATTATAGGGAGATAATTTATTTACTAGACTGACAATTGTACTCATTATTAGTGAATAGTATTGCCATCCTATTAATTCTTAAGCCATTATTCTTAATCTGTCCTAAATAAACTTATATTCAACCCTTTATCTGAACCCTAAACTGTTATGGTGATCATTTTTCATTCTGTGAATTATATAGTTTTCTGATATGACTGTTGTCCAATTTAACCATTAGCAGGGGCATCACTGTACTGTTAATTGACAAAAGGAGGCCTTCTGTTGTGATTTGATCAGTACAAGTGACTTATCGAATTAACCACTGATCAAGGAGTACAAGATCAAGAACAGTTACACCTGCTGAGCTGAGAATCACCACACTTAAATTACACAACCATTAGCTTCTTTTCACCTCTGTCGCTTTCTTGACCAGCTCTATCGCTTGCACTACAGAATGGCCCTGTCTAAATCCAAACTGGTTTGGACTATAGCCTAAATTTTTCTTAACCTCTTTGCTGCGTATTAATATTCATGTAGTCACCGGTGTTTTGCAGTTAATTAGGCATGAAAAATGTGTTTATTGGTTTATTTACTTATGTGCACTTATAATTATATCTTACAACAGAAAGAACTATTACTCTTAAATATTTACTGTTTCATGTGCAAAGCATGATTTAAAGTGATATTCACATAGAAATTTTAAAAAATATTTTCGAGCGCACTTTCATTAATATTTTAATTTTTTGTGAAAAGTAAAGAAACTAAAGTTATGATAACATTATTTTAAACATGTGTACATTAATTATTGTATAATAACTTGTCATTTTGTAAGACGCATTAACACTGGTTATTGAAGAATGAAACAGCATTAATGAAGCTGAAAGTATTCAGTAAATATTTATATTTGTATTGTAATTATGATAACATTTTAATATTCATGTGAAATAAATATTAAGAAAATCAAGATTAAGTATTAGAATTACTAAAACCAAACACTAAATTATAACCTTGACTATACACATGCTGGACTATCAACAAATAACATGTAACAAACTGAAGTTCCAAGGCTTCAGTGAAGCAGCACACACTTCAGCAGAAATAACATCGTTTCTAATCATTTGTGTCTACAGTCGATATGCAGCTAATGGAAAAGCTTTTCTTTGTAGAATGTTGTTGATTTTCGCAGGAAAAATTAATTTCAGCTATCAGTATATTTCTGGTGATGTAAATCTGGCAACGGCAAGTTGAGCACTGGCATTGTAACCTTCTGTACTACATTGGAATTAATATAAGTGTTTATAAACATCAATAAGAGCTGTTGGCTAGGTCCTTTGTCAGCTTCATGTATCATGACAACTTCGGTTACGTTCTAGTAGCTTGGTACATATTTATTCTAGAAGAAGCATTTACAAGGTACAGTTGCTTTAGAGTAGATGTTTTCAGCAATTATGGCAAGCTACACAGCTGTGTGCATAGCTAGAATTTTTAACTTTAACGTTACAGGAAAAAAATATATAATACTGTTGTGACGTGATGATATACATACTGTTTTTTTCACTGTGATAGAATTTTATATAAAATTATATTAATTACATAAATTTAAGAAGTTAGCTAGGTAGAAAATTAAAATATTTGGCTGGATGAATTGCTGTAGAAAAATATTGACGCTAAAGAAAATTTAAATGTTTTGAAATAATAAATAAATAAATGTAAATAAATAAATACATTTAAATGTATTTTCAGATGTACACCATCCTAGAAAAATACTGCAAGTAACCACCCTGCATTAAATCAAGATCAGGAACGCTCCAAAAGTATTTCACCTTCAACATCTGTTCCAAGTTTTACCTGTACTTCTGAAGAGTGTCCGAATAGTGGTGCAGTTAGTTCTTCAAAGTGTCCAAGTTCTGCAAAACATGAAAATATGAAGCTTTGTGTGACAAGTGATTTGTTAACATCGAATCAAACAAATACCGGTGATGAACATGATGAAGGTACGAAAACTGCTCAACAATCGTGTCCAATGATTAGAAAGAAAAAATTTAAATGCATGATATGTACTTATTGTACTAATAGCTTAGCGAAGTCTTACAAATCACATGAAACAGCATGTGGAGGGAAACTTGTTAAATGCACAATATGCGATTTTGTTGCGATTCATTTGTCTAAATTAAAAGTGCACATGAGAGTTCACACTGGAGAAAAACCTTATAAATGTACAGTATGTGACTATACTGCTAGGCAATCACATCAACTTACAATGCACATGAGGATACACACAGGAGAAAAACCTTTTAAGTGTACGGTATGTGATTTTTCTGCTATTAGATCAAGTACCCTTAAACTGCACATGAGAGAGCACACAGGAGAAAAACCTTATATGTGTGCAGTATGTGGTTATAGTGCTGCTAGTTCAAATCAGATTAAATTGCACAAAAAAGTACACATTGGACAAAAACCTTATAAATGTACAGCATGTGATTATTCTGCTACCTTTTTAAGTAAGCTTAAAGAGCACATGAAAGTGCATACGGAAGAAAAATCTTATAAATGTACAGTATGTAGCTATTCTACTGCGTATTCATGTACACTCAAACGTCACATGCGTGTACATACAAGAGAAAAACCTTATAAATGTACAGTATGTGATTATTCTGCTGCTAATTCGTATAACCTTAAAAAGCACATTGAGAGTGCACACAAGAGAGAAACCTTATAAGAGTACAGTATGTGATTTTTCTACTGTTCGGTCAAATACACATACAATGCATGTGAGAATGCACATATGAAAAAACCATGTAAATGTTCAGAAAGATTAATCAGTAATTGAGTTAAAAAAATAACTGTTTTGGTATGTTTAAGAATTGACAGTTATCCAACAATGTACTAGGAGTTAAGGATACATTTTGTCCTTTTTCTTAATGTTACAGGGACTTGATACAGTCCCAGATGAAATGAGATTTCATAACGTAAGGAAGTAGCAAGGAACCAATCATCTGAATACCTACATTTGTCTTTAACCAATCTGCTTCTACTTTTATTCCTTAAACTTTGAAAAAAATAAATAATTTCTTATCCTAACTATTCCTAGCTAGCTTAACATGTTCTCTCTTTTATGTTTAGAATTCTCTGTTCTGTTGTTATCACAATTTCCGACTTTTCATTATTGTTCAGCTTTACATCCAGGAACAAACGTGAGCAGATTTTATGTTATTCAAGTGCATTTTTATGGTATTTGTAATTCGTTGTATTTAGTCAGTTATTGTCTCTAACCCAAACTGATGTTGAGGAATTAATTATGTTCTTTTCTTATTGGTTTGAAACGTTTTATTAAAAAAATTTCTAAAACCTTTGACATAGTCAGCAAAAGAGAAATAGGTTAACATGGCATTTTCCCATAAGGTCTTTTCCAAGCTTTGGTATCCTAATGACCTTGCGAAGGTCTTCTGGCAAATCTTTCAACTGCTTCAGAACATATCTGAGCACGTAAGAAGCATTTATGATATATGTATCAACTTTAGCAAGGATTTTTTTGGTTATTTTCCTTTGAGCATAACCAGAGGAATTTTTTTTTGATAATGAAATTTTTTATTTCATTTACAAGTTCATTGTATACCAAATTACTGACATCAGTTATGTCATTCTTTTCATTTGGCGTTAAATTTGTGGTAGTAAGGAATCATTCATCTGAACACCTACGTTTGTTTTAATTAAATTTGTGTTAACCAACATTTTATGTTGACCTTTACAAGGTATTACCATCTGAAACAAATGGACCAAGGTTTCTTACAGAGATGGTACTCTATCGTTCACCCCTTTCCTACTAGAAGAGCTTGTGACTGGTGCATCAAGTTACATAATATGATGTTAAAATAAGTTGTATAAGCAATGATTGATTCAATATAATAAAAAAATTAACGATTCACGGTGTTGCGTATGAAAGTCAAACATTTTTAGTATAATTTTCAGCTAAATATTTAATTTGAAAAATTTTAAATGAAGTATTGTTTGCCCTTTTTCTATCAGTATATGTGTACCGTAGATTTGGCTGTACATCGCACAAGTACACTCAGACATGCCTTCTATTAATGTACAATATGTTTCACAGTATGTCAATTGTATAAAAAATTTTAATTCTGTGCAATAACAATTCTTATGAAATGATTTTGTAAACCTTTTTTTGGTTGTTTTAATAATTTATGTACTTGTTGTAGTAATTTAATCATAATTGTTAATTGTGTTATAGTTTTTATTGTTCGAAATAATGAATAAAATATATTTTAAAAAATATATGCATTAAAAATAATTACAGTTGCCTGAGAGATTAAAGATTTCCATACAACGTAATACAAAATTACTGTATTGTAATGTAACGAAATTTTACGTTATAGTGAAGCACCGAATTTTATGAAAATGTTAGAAAACAACAGATGGCTGAAAGATGACTTGTTTATATACGAGCAGAATTACTGAAACGTATTATAACAGGTGACGAAACATGGGTTTATGGATATGATGTAAAAACCAAGGCTCAATCATCCCAGTGGAGGCACTCGTAGTAACATGAGAAACCTTCTCTCCAAGTACACTCCAGTGTGTTCTGTTGGTCACCTGAACATACGCTAAAGTCAACACAAAAAAGGTTGACTAGATTCCTGCATACATTAAAATCCAATCTTCAGCATTACATATTATACTGGAAATGCAGTAAATTTACAGTATCTCCAATTGTTATTATATTTATAAAATGAAATCATCTATATTGTTATTTTTATTACTTTGCTAATAATGTCAAGTATCTAAATTTTATTGTACTCAAGAAGTCTGATTACTTTGCAGACAGTTTCCACATCAAGATTCTCATCATAATTCTTATTATATCACAGTGCCTATTGCTGATCAAAATATAGTAATACCCCGGTTAACGCTCTTAATTCGTTCCAGAACTAATTTTGGATCTGTTGTGTGAGTCAGCATTTACTATAGAGGCTTATGGAAAACTGTTCCATAAGAAAAAATAATTCACTATTAATATGTCAAAGGTGAAGATGATGAAAATTCACAGAAGTCATACTTTATTTTAACTAAATTCATACAAATGTAATTATATCGCATTATATACACAGGAGACAAATTTATTTATTACCTTTTGTATATAAAAAAGGGCCTAAATGCCCGTACATTGGTTTGGTCCTATAGACATATACATCTTTATACATTAATTTTTACATATAATTTTTATATTTTACAAACTTAATAAGACGGTTAAAAATATTGTAAATTAATTTATTTATATAATTTTTAATTAAATTTTAAGGTAAAATTGGTATAACCAAACAAATCAATACTTTATATTTTTTTAGTTCAGTAGTCAAAGTTTGTCTTTTACTTCCACTACCACAAGCACTTCTTTTAGGATCCATTTAATTGATATTCACCAAAAAAATTGAAAACAGGATTTAAACAACAATTTGAAACTCACACACAATTAAAAGACACTTAACGTCTTGTTAAATTTAAAATTTGTTTTTTTTTGTATTTTAAGGCGAAAAGCACATTGAGGCTATTATCTTCTCACTAAATGTAAGTGTGAGTGTAAGTGTTAAAGTCGTAAGTGTAAGTGTGTGTTAGACTCAGGTACCGCAAGGGACGTCTAAACCCTCTCAATATGTGCAGCTAGTCTGCATCCCCCTGTGGGGAGGCTTGTTTGTGTTAACTCAGCACAATGTTCAATATTTATTTGTGTAGCACAGCACAATGTTATCTCTATATTTACACATCTGTTTAGAAATAATTTAACAAAATTAAAAGACATAATATATTCAGCCCTTTATCTGAAACCTAAACTGTTATGCTAGTCATTTTTCATTCCGTAAATTTGTCCAGGTCGACCATAAGCCAGGATGTCACTGTAATTTATTCTGGAATGTTTTTATTATGTTAATGTTGGATTTTTGGTGCAGCCACATAGCTTTAAACTATACGTCCACAATGTTACTCTTGTTTGTACAAGAGTAGATTGTTATATGTTTAGTTTCATTTTTAATACCAAGCTCCTTTTTCTTATTTTTAAACTGTGAGTAGTACAGTTTAATCTGTCCGCAATAATTTAATTTGGATATTTGCTTCTTCCTAACATGCCACTAGTTGATGAAATAGAACAGGGAGGTATGTTCGTAGTTTTGTGTAACAATCCATCTTGCCACACCTAATTAGATGCTTATGATAAATCAAAAAACACTTGAGCATATATCTTTTTTTCCAATATTTCCTCAATATTTGTAGGGCCTGCCTGGTTTTATTGTTGCTTATTCCTGAACGCAAACTGATGGTTCGAAATCAATTTCTTTTCTTCTGTTACCAGCTGTGTGCGTTTTAAGCTGCATCAATTCAGACAACTTGGCAATAGGGAAATAGGTCCTCGCCAGCCTTGTGTATGAACATGACAACCTCAGTTATTTACCGCTGCCTTTTTACATATTAAATCCTGAAAGGAGCATGTATATAATTCAGGTGTTTTAGAGTAAATAAATTTTCATGCAGTTATAGCAAGCATGAAAATAGCTGTGTGCACTTACAATTATAATATCTGACCTGCATATCTCAAGGTCATACATAGGTTTCAGTTTTGCAGTTATTGCCTTTCAGTAAGCACATAAAGTCTCATGACATAAACTATGGGTATCAAATATATATATATATATATTATTTGCATATAGACCCTGTTGGATCACGCAAAGCACTCCGACTCATATCTTGTTCCTTCTAATCCTCCACACCTCCCTAATCCTGTCCCCATTGATCCTCTTCCGCTCCTCCGTCCATTTTACCCCTGCTCTCTTTGGAATTTCATTCTCTGGGACCTTCCAACCGAGCATCTTTCTCCTGTATGCGTGCCTGTCTTCAACGTCTGTTAGTCTATTTCTGCGTCATGTAGGTCTATTCTGACTTGTGCGATCCACGACATTGTTGATTTGACTCCTTGTATATACTTAAGGATTCTGTTGGCATGTCTCGTTGTTGGGAGTCTACTGATGTATCCATAGAACTGAAGCCTCCTTTTTCTGATATCTGCTGCCAGGTTCGATATCTTCTCTGTGGTCTTCCGGGAGTGCAACCTGTCTTCTGTCAATCTCGGGCCAAGGATCTTCCTCAAGATTTTGCGTTCTTCCTTCAAAATGGTAGCTTTTGTGTGGATTGCTAGCGTCTCGCTTGCATATAATACCTCCGGTTTTATGACTGTGTTGTAGTGTCTGATTTTTGTATACATCGACATACATCTCTTATTGTAGATATCACGCGTTATACCAAGAGCCCTCTTCATTCTCAGTAGCCGAACCTTTTGCGCAGCCTTCTCGCCACCTGTGGGTTCAAGAATTTCTCCCAGATATTTAAAGTTCTTGACTCTGTTTATCTTACCATATTTTGTGTTTAGTTCTTGAATATTTAATTTTGAACAGAAGAATTCAGTTTTTTTAAACGAGATCTGTAGGCCGACCCTCTCTGCACATTCCTTTAGGACTTCTATCTGTTTAATCGCTGTTGTTTCATTATCTATGAGTATGGCTAGGTCATCTGCAAAAACCTATATATGTTTTGCCTATATATATTTACTTATTTATTTATTAACTGTAATGTTATGTAACAATATGTCAATCAGTGTAACACAAGAAATATAATATTAATATGAAGTGATGTAAAAATATGTACTTGGTTTTTTCTCACTGCAATAAACTTTTATTGATTATAATATATATTAGAGAAATTAATAGGCTGAAAATTAAGATATGTGGGTAGATCTTGACTTAAATTGATTTTAAAAAAGATTAATATTAAGTAATTTCAAATGTTTAAAAATAATTAAACAACTGGGAAAACTTTTAATTTTACTTTACAAAATGATATTCATTTCAATTTATTTTCAGATATGGACCAGCCTAGAGAAAATATTCTGAGTAACCGTCCACCAGTGTGTGATTCTTCTTCTGTTGAATCTAAAGAGCACACGAGAGTGCATACAGGAGAAAAACCATTCGTATGTACAGTATGCAATTTTTCGACCTCTTATTCAAGTGTACTTAAACGGCACATGAGTGTACACACTGGAGAAAAACCATATACGTGTACAGTATGTGATTATTCTACTGCTTATTCATGTGTAATCAAACGTCACATGAGTGTACATACAAGAGAAAAACCTTATAAATGTACGATATGCGATTATTGTGCTCTGAATCATATAAACTTAAAGAGCACATGAGAGTGCACACAGGAGAAAAGCCATTCATGTGTACAGTATGTGATTTTTCTACCTCTCATTCAAACGCACTGAGACGACACATGAGTCTACACACTGAAGAAAAACCATATACATGTAGAGCGTGTGATTATTCTTCTGCTAATCGAGATAACTTATTAGGTCACATGAAAACGCACAAAAAAGAAAAACCGTACAAATGTAAATTGTGCTCTTATTCTAGTATCCGCTCAGGTACACTTGTGGTACACATGAGAGTGCACACTGGAGAAAAACCATTCACATGTTCAATCTGTGGCTATTCCGCTGCACGTTTGTGTACACTTAAACAGCACATGAGTGTACACACTGGACAAAAACCATATGTGTGTACAGTATGTGATTTTTCTACTGCTCGTTCAAGTACACTTAAACAGCACATGAGTGTACACTCTGGAAAGTAACCATATACTGTATGATATGTGCAGTGGTGTATTGCCACTCCAAAATTGTCTACGCCTTTATTTTGCCAATCCAAAATTTTTAAAGATATTTTAAGGAATTATCGACATCGATTGTAAAGCAGTGGTACACCTAATGAAATGTTTACAATTCTCATTCATTAACAATAGCAAAAAGGTTTCATCGCCTTAAGTGTGAGTGTAAAGTGTTAAAGTCGTAAGTGTAAGTGTGTGTTAGTGTGTCGGATACCACGAGAGACATCTAAATCCAATTAAAAAATGTTTTTTTTTGTGTTTAACATCCGACTATTGTGCACACTTGGGCTAATGCAGACGATGGGATGATTTATTTATAGTGTATGAAAATGCCAAGCCCTGGCCAGGAATCGAACCCTGGTCCTCGCGGTGGTGAAAGCCCAGTATGCTATCAACTAGGCCACCGAGGCGCGCTGCAAAATGGTTCAAATATATATATATATATATATATAGATACACACACACACACACTCGCAGTATATGATACTAATCTTTAAACAAATAGGTAATCAATAACTATCATTGTTTGAAATGTTTAAAAATAATTTCAATTTGTTTATGACCAAGTGGCAGCCCAATACAGGCTGCACATTCGAAACCCAACCAATTGTTTGTAATGTTAAGTGCAGCCACTGAAACCAAAGCGGAGCCATGTGACTGCTTGTCTCCGCTCAACTGTTTTGCTGTCAATGGCCTCACTTTCATTAAAAACAATTGTTTAGGTTTTGAACACATAGTCCGCTCCGCATTTGTTGGCCACCCAGCCTATCAGCCTACCTACACAGCTGTAAAACCATTATTAACTGTTAACATTTGAATTCCAACCAGAAATTCTAATTTTGCCGATATTATTTCTTTCAAAAATATTTGACATGAAAGTTTTATAAGATATGAATGAATATCGTGCTAAATTCAAGAAACTGTGTTGATTTGTATAAAGGATCAGGAAAGGAATTTGCTGATGTTGAGACTTTCAAAAAAGAAAGCAAATTCGTAACGGGTGAAAGTGATGAAGCAGTTTACGTATGAATCAGATGAGCCTATTGGTGAAGCAACCACTTCATACAATAATGTTTTTCTGTGTCTTTCTGGATACAAATTTTAAATAAGTTAAAATAGCTTTAAACTCAAAAACAACCTTAAAAAAAAAGTGATTGTGATGTATGCGACTGATGGAAAGAAACTCAATTTGGTGCTCTTTTCCAGCTGAAGGTTCTCCATTATGTTACACAACAAAAATATATAAATAAAATAAAACCTAATTTAGAGCTATTTATACAACTGTTACATGATTTGTTTATAACTTTACTGTTACTGTGGCTAATTTATCTTATGAATTATTGTTTTTATGATTCGTTATTAGAAAAGTAAAAAAATGTTTTCCTAACCATCATCTTTATTTTCCTCACCTGACCCCTATTTAAAGGTTATCTACCCCTTGCTGGTTAAATTAAAGCATTAATATAATTTCTTCAAAACAAAACATTCTGAATAACTTTTATTTCGAAATGTATAACCAGCAAAGTTAAATTTATGTTTTGCTTGAACACAAACGTTTTAAATGCCATATTTCGTGCTAATATGTATAGGTAACATCTTGTTAATTCAGTTTTACAAAAGCCCCTACATTTCAAAATGTAGTGAGAGGTGAATATCGATTGTATGATCTGTGAACATTTCCATCTCTTAAGCTAGCCACTGATTACCGCCCTCAGTGTGATCTCACTCCAAAAATCTGTTATGAGTGGTTAAAATGAAATGGTTACATAGAGTGACAGGATAATTTGGATATCCGTTAAGACCAAAATCCAATCGCACCAAGTCGTCAGTCCATCACTCCAACCATACTGTGAATGGGGAAAACCAAGTTTAGTGATGCCTAACCATTGCATCACATCACTTTATCAATGGGGAAAACCAAGTTTAGTGATGCCTAACCATTGCATCACATCACTTTATCAATGGGGAAAACCAAGTTTAGTGATGCCTAGCCATTGCATCACATCACTTTATCAATGGGGAAAACCAAGTTTAGTGATGCCTAACCATTGCATCACATCACTTTATCAATGGGGAAAACCAAGTTTAGTGATGCCTAGCCATTGCATCACATCACTTTATCAATGGGGAAAACCAAGTTTAGTGATGCCTAGCCATTGCATCATATCACTTTACCAATGGGGAAAACCAAGTTTAGTGATGCCTAACCATTGCATCACATCACTTTATCAATGGGGAAAACCAAGTTTAGTGATGCCTAGCCATTGCATCACATCACTTTATCAATGGGGAAAACCAAGTTTAGTGATGCCTAACCATTGCATCACATCACTTTATCAATGGGGAAAACCAAGTTTAGTGATGCCTAACCATTGCATCACATCACTTTAACAATGGGGAAAACATGGTCCAACATCATCGTGTCTGGTGTTAGCCGTTGAACAGTTCAGTGTCTTCCTTGTAGAGAGATTCATTCATAATTGAATATGACACGTGGGAGCGAGTTTTTACTGATAGTAATTGATATATAAAGATGCATACAGTGTAGAGGTCACTCATAACAAAACACTATTATGGAACAATTAGTAGCACTTTTTAAATTCATAGAGAAAGGTGCTTTTGAATCAATATAGAGATAAGTTTCTTCACTCAGGTAAATAATTACGACAATTTAAAGGTTCTAACAATAAAGTAGTTTACAAATTTATGAGTTTCAAGGAAAATTATTTCTTTTTGATCATTTCTAAGTTATAATTGAATATTTAATTTATTATTTATGTATGATATTTGTAAAAAAGTGAGGTTTCGACTTTTTGGATGACATCAAGATGATCATCAGTGGCCAGCTTTAAGAAACTTTTGAATATGTATGAGGAAGATAAAATCAAAAAATGTCAAGGGGTTCCAACAATAAAAATGTTTTTGTTCTGGCTTTGGGAAGCATTTGCCATCATTGTTGATCATTTAGCACTACCCAGGGGACACGTACAGCTTAAAGTGTGCTGTGGACGCGATCAACTTTGTCCCCCATTAAAACACAAGTTTCAAACATCTGATGCTTAAATGGAGATCAAGTGGTGTGGTGATCGTGGAGCCTAAACAGCTGAAGAGTCCTCTGGACTACGACAGGTATAACATAAGCACTCAACTTGTGGAACCAATAAATAAAGCCAAGGACAACCCAGTCACAGTTGCACGAATAACTTTGGAGACTATAAACAACTTATACCCATCATACAACTGGTTGCGAATATACACTGACGGATCTAAAAGCAAAGGTGAAACAGTAGAGTCTGTAAATGGCTTGGTCTATTTACACACTCTTATGCTCTTACACACTGCGATTCTTTGAGCATTCCACTAGTTTAAGAACGAGTTTCAACGATGCCCTTTTTCATTTATTTATTTCGTTTAGAGTGAAAAACTGTGTCACCTGTGAACACTAAACCGGGGATGGAGAACACCCAGTCCCTATTTTCCTTCTCCTCCCTTATATTTCAGCCCACTGAACAATCCAATGACTACACCTAATATCAAGAGTTGATTAAACCAGAAAAAAAAACAAAAATTATTTTAAAAAATTATTTTAATGCTAATTATATCAAAACAAATTTCATTAAATAAAATATTACATACGCTGAACAGAGAGATTTTTAGAAAGAAGATATTGAGTATGGAGGGATTCCAAGGAGTACTGCGGAGGAAGCCTGGTGTGAAGTGGTTTCAAGACAGAAAGAAGCTGCATAGTGAAAGGATGAGGGAACGGAAGAGAAAACAGCTAGGTGTGAAGAATGAAATTGTCACGTGGTCCCTAGCAGGCCTCATCGAAAGAAGAAGAAGAAGAAAATATTACATAAATTTATTATACATATAAATGAAATCTTAATGAAAGGTATAATATTAAAAGTATTATAACAGGTTTAACGCCGTATCAGTTTAAACCAACTTTAATCAGGCACAAAATATATTGTACACAGGCATTTCTCCTGTGTGTATTCATTATGTTTAAAATTACTCGATCAAAATGATGGCGAATAATCTCCTCAAGTATATTTAAATGTATTTCTACTATGTTTATTCTGATATGCAGATTACAAATAATTGATTGAGAAGACGATTAATCAATTTATTCTCCTGTACGACACCATCTTTACGTGCCATCAAATAGTTAAACAACATAACATTGCATAGCAAATAACATAATATACAGTACAAGGCTTAAGCGTGTGACTTCTCAGGTAGGGTGGGAAAAAGAAAGGCGTGCACAGCTAACCTATGCATATCCAAAAATAATTACTATTTTTTTATGGCTGCTGCATGGAATTTCATTTAATATAACAAACGATAATTAAAGTTGGCTATCTACCGATAAGGCCTAACTGATATTAAAGTTTTTTTTTTGTTAAGGCGAAAAGCACATTGAGGCTATTATCGTCTCCCTAAATGTAAGTGTGAGTGTAAAGTGTTAAGGTCGTATGTGTAGTGTTGTAATGTAAGTGTGTGTTAGACTCGGGTACCACGAGGGACGTCTAAATCCTCTCAATAGGTGCAGCTAGTCTGCAACCCCCTGCAAGGTTGATATTAAAGTATTAATCATAACTGTTGTACTTCTTGTTTGGAAGTTTTTAATTGAGTCATTCTGCTTAAAAACCTTGAATCATTTCCCACAGAGAAATTACTGTTCATGCTGAAATTAATCATATAATTTTGTTGACATTACATCAAAGGATTATTATATAATGAAATTTTTGGTCATTGAACCGCTAAAAAAACGAAAAACTTAAGATAAAAGGACACAGTATAGTTCTGGAGGCCATTGCTTTGAACACAACAGGCTCTACTAGATCTATTAATTTGCAAAATAAAACACAAAATACTAAAATAAATTACTTGGGCTTTTCCAAGTGTTGCACTTATTGAAACGAATCTTCAGAGATCATATGAATGGACTGTAGTATGGACATAACCTATAAAGACAAATGAATATCAGGACATGAAATTTGTAACTATACATTTATCATGTATAGTGATAACTGCTATGTGCGCTTTAAGATTTTTTAACGTATCGGTAGAATAAGAACATATTATACATTTGAAAGGTTTATCTCTCGTACTCCTCACTTGATGTAAACACTAGGATAAGAACTTGCTGCATATCTAAAAGATTGTTGTCCTCTTGTGTGCACCATCGTGTGGGCTTTAAGACAACTGTATGTAACTGTAGCATAAGGACATACTGAACATTTAAAAGGTTTTTTTTCTGTGTGCACTATTGTGATATGCAATTTAAGATAACCTGATCTAGCAGTAGAAAAATTACATAATTCACATTTAAAAGGTTTTTCTTTTGTGTGCACTCTGTTGTGACTTTTAAGGCTACTTGCTTGAGCCGAAGAGTAATCACATGATAAACATTTAAATGGTTTTTCTCTTGTGTGAATCCGCATGGTGTGCACTTTAAGATTACTCGCTGCAACAGTACAATAATCACACCTTGTACATTTAAAAGGTTTTTCGTCTGTGTGTACTCTCATGTGTACTCTAAGACAACAAGCTGTAGCAAAACCACATAATGTACATTTAAAAGGTTTTTCTCCTGTGTGCGCTCTTATGTATTCTTTAAGTTTTATTGATGTAGTAGATGACCAGAAGAATGATCAAATTGTAGGTCCACACTCAAACATGCAAGTTATTTCTGCTTGTGGATTGTTTTCAAAGTGGAAACAGCCACTTTATGTAAACTTTGACACCCAAGTAAGGAAGAAAACCCATGTAAAAATTATTGGAAAACTGAAGGAAACGGGTTACACAGTAAAAGCTTGTGTAAGTGATATGGGTGGAGGAAATGTTGGTTTGTGGAAGAAGCTTGAAATATGTTCGCTGACGCACCACACGTACTGAAGCTAATTCATAACTGGTTTTTAGACCTTGTTTTTACTTGAGATAAACAGTGATGAGTATTTCACGTATTGCTTTCTCAGTTCAATATATCATTTCAAAAGATCTAGGCCTAAGAACAAAGTATTTCATCTTTCAGGTGTGGTTGGAAAACTAACCATGGCAATAGTAAAAAATATCCTGAATTGCCGAAAGAGGTTGTAAGATCTATTATTAAACAAAGAACTTTTATCAGGCTGAAATTCCTCAACGAAGACCTTGTCAACAAAAGGAAAAACGCCAAAACTGTTTATAGAAAAAGTATCAAAAAGTATAAGAAGATTGTGAATTAAATTTGTATTTTTAAACTTCAAATCATAATAAAAGTAAAATGTTCATACAAAAAAATATTTAAATTAAATATATTGTAAAACGTGATGTTTAGTTAAAAATTTAATTCCATTAAATGCTATTTTGTATTGTAGTTGGGGTTGTTTATTTATTTTAAATACTTCAGTAATCTTTAATTTGAACTTGACTATAATTACATTTCATATATATATATATATATATATATATATATATATATATTACATAAATATATTATTATTATATTATATTATTATAATAAATTATATATATATATATATATTATTATTATTATTATAATAAATATATTATTGTAAATTAACTTACAGGTTTCAATAACTAAACAAGAAATATGATCTTTAATATGCTATTAGAATGAGAAAATTTTAGTGAATTACTTATAAAATTAATATAATTTAATACTAATGAAAGAAGAATTAATAAGGACATGAAGGAAATGAATTTCTACAAATTAAAATGCAAAATATGAACATCACTTCTTTATCTACCCATTATTTTGCCAGGCCTTAGCGGCAGCTTAGGTCGGCGCATGACGTGACAGCCAAGCACACTGCCTAAAAATTACCCGTAAATGACGTAATTGCCCGCAAACTGGCAACACTTTTATAGAGTACAGTCCATCCACACAATGAACTACTTGTGCGAGAATATATTCTTCGCAAATCCATATTTAGACTTTCTATAATCCCAATAAATAAAATATTCTCTTATATTTTACAGTTTTTTCTTACCTGTTTTTGATATGTTTTTGAACTAGTTTTTCATATATGGAGCATACATATCAAATCAGCCACCTCGGCCTAGTTGATAGCGTACTGTGCTTTCACCCCGGTTTCGATTCCCGGCCAAGGCTTGGCATTTTCATACGCTAATCATCTCATCGTCTGCATTAGCCCAAGTGTGCACAACAGTTGGACGTTAAACACACACAAAAAAAAAAACATCAAATCCTGAAACTTGGTGGAAATACAGGTTTTTTTTGAAGTTATAAAAAAAAAATGTTTCCTATAAAATAGGTACTGAACATTTTTTACAATAAAACACTTGCATTTTGGCATTAGATTTATTTCAAATTACTTTCGAAACAATTTAGTGAATACAAAAAGTAAATGGAAAAATTATTGGTAGGGTAAATCTTTACAATGTATAGGACAACTAACATAATGAACACAAATCAAAAAAATATAAACATTTACTCTGTTACTATGGGGAATAATGTAATATAATAATACAATAATTATATTATTATTATTTATACAATGCGGAATGTGAAGAACAAACTGAAACTCCAACAATACATAATACTATTCTTACCACTATAAAGCCTAAGAGTATAATACATAAGGCACTGTATACATACATCATATAAGTAAAACACTTATAAAAATTCACAAGAAATTAAAAATATATATTTTAGAAAATATCGGAAATAAAAAATGTAATTATATTGTGTGATACATTCACATTGAAATTAAATTTAACTGAAAACTGAATTATTTAACTTTATTCGCTACTGTCCTCCCCGACAGTAGATTGGCTAAAAATTTTGTTTTCAAAAACTACCATTTTATTTTCTGGAATTTTGCTGAGAGTCCATGCATTAAAGTGGATTCATGCATTAAAGAACTGAAAACTGAATTATTTAACTTTATTCGCTATTGTCCTCCCCAATAGATTGGCTAAAAATTTTGTTTTCAAAAACTACCATTTTATTTTCTGGAATTTTGCTGAGAGTCCATGCATTAAAGTGGATTCATGCATTAAAGAACTGAAAACTGAATTATTTAACTTTATTCGCTATTGTCCTCCCCAATAGGTTGGCTAAAAATTTTGTTTTCAAAAACTATTTTATTTTCTGAAATTTTTCTGAGAGTCAATGCATTAAAGTGGAACATATGAATTCCACACCAGCCTTATTTTGTGTATATTAGCACTCACAATTTTTATTTGATTTAATTCAAATTTTCTGCAAATATCGATTTCTGTAAAACAGCTTGGACAAGTTCATTTCCCAATTCCGTACATCGGTTTCAAACCAGCTGCCATCTCAAGTCTTTTAAAAAATCATAACTTTTTATCTTACACATTCTCTAAAATCTGATTTCACCATCAAAATCATCTTTGAATTCTGTATAAGTTAACATTTTTAATTCTAAATAAGGCAGAAAACAAACAAGAAAATGAATTTTAAGGTGGTCAAAGTTTATTTTTGTATTTTCAATATAATTTAAACAAGTTTAATATTGTATTTTATGCCAAACTCCATTCAAACTTGGCAAAAATATCAATTTCAGTAGGCCTAATACTTTGGAAAAGTTTGTTTTCCAGCAAATTTTGTTCAACCATTTTAAATCTTTAAAAAAAATCATTACTTTTTTACATGTATCGTTTTTGAAAATCTGATTTTCCCATCATAATCGGTGTTAAAATCTGCTTAAATTATTTGTATAATTTACAAATTTTATTGTGAAACATGAAAATTTAAATTAATTGTGGTGCTCATGTTTTTTGTGTTTTTTTTTTTGTACTTTCTAAATGTAGTACGCAATTTTAAAAATGCTATTATGGCAAATTTTTAATGCTGATTATGAAAGTGGAATCAGAATTTTAAAGACAAAAATTTTTTTTGGGAACTTTTAAAATTATATTTTGAAATTGTACATAAAATACTTTCACCTTTATTATATCAACTTTCTGTTTGAATCTATTCTTTAAAAAAATAAAGTATGATACACTGTAAAAATATTCATGGATGAATAATAACAGTTTATGTTTTGGCTATTTTCTAAATGCTGAAAAAAAATTCTTTATGTATAAAGTAGACTGAAAACCAATCAAATTAAATAATAAATCTAAAATTAAAATAGCTTATTACATAAAAATCCTTTTCAGGAAAAAAAACCTTATAAGCTAACAGTAAAAAAAATAATAGTAAACACTTGCTTTATACACAACATAAAATTCAAAAAATAATACAAATAAATTACCCGGTACAGTACTACATTAGGTGAAAGAAAAGTCATTGAATGTGTATGTACAAATGTTGTGTATGGACAATGTATATAATTTTATACAAAATTTACATCATAAATTACAGAATATACAAAAACCGAAAATGGTTTCATTCAATTACAAAATTTAAGTACACTATTCTACACTTTTTACATCACAATATACATAAATTTAGACTATTTTCACTTTTTAGGTTAGTTTAGATACCAACACTAGGTTCCGTAACTTGGTGTCACAAAATTACTTTCAAGAATCCAAATTCCTATTCATATTACTGTATACTACTGTTTTAAAGGATATATATTTCAAGTAGGCTATTAAAGAAATAATATTTTATAAGTGAAAATGAAAACTGTCATGCTATCTATATTGAAAATACAGTAGAGAGTCGATTATCCGAAACAATTGGTGCAGGGGGGTGTTCGGATAATCGATTTTTCGGATAAACGAACATATTCGAAAAAAGGTAGTGTGATATAATTTAACAGTGGTAGAACCAATTTAAGGAGCAAGTAGCACATAAATTCATCCAGTTGTTTAATGACATATGATAAATATAAGCAGTACAGTATACAGTGTTCTGTACAGTAAAACAACTCTTTCATAATGAAAAAATAAACATTAGGTAAAGTAAAATTAAACATTCGGTAAAGAAAAAATAACATTTGGTAATTACATTCGGTAAAGAAAGTTGCAGTTCGGTAATTACACGCAAAACAAACAGAAGCACAAACGGTCTAAACAACACGGAGACTGACTCGTCACTGTATGTCCTAGTGCACACTCTATATTGAGACTGTACTGCTGTCGAGCTGCCGCGCCGGCACTGTCTGGCCGCTGCGCTGTCAGGCCGCCGCGCCACCGCTTTCGGTTAACCGACGTTTCGGATGACCGGGCTTCGGATAATCGACGCTCTACTGTAATCAACAAATCTATCCACTGTATATCCACTTCTCAGTGACCAAACAAGCAATGTAAAAATAACCTCTGTATAACATGCCTTTTAATGAAAATTGTAGTTTAGTTGGAGTCAGTCTATGATGTGATGCCAAGTTGCGAATATCCCAGCGTGGTGTCAACTAACCATTAACAATAACGAATTTCGTTCACTAAAATTCACTTTCCAAAACCGCTGCATGTGGCTTAAAATACGGCACAACATAGTTTTCCTCTGCTAACAATGCTTAACAAAACATCACAAAAGTTCTAGAGTAAATTGTACAAGTTGCACCATCTATAGCCTACGTTTACCAGCACTCTTAGATTTTTTACTTACACTCTGAAACACATACACAAACTGTTACAAACAAAAATAATAAATGCAAACGTAGCGAAACAAAAAATGATATAATAAATTCTGTATCAAACGTAAAAATAAGCGTATTTATTAAAATCTATCACCGGTACTACGAAAGTGTTTCAAAATAAATACCACTGTAACTTGAGATCTTTTAAAATTTTAGATATTTTATTAACCGTAGTTGGTTTATGTGACCAATGCCCTCATTTATATATAAACAGAATAAATGTTAAGAAATCATATTAAATAAAATGGCAAACAAATAACTGTTAATTTAATAGGAATATATAGCATTAAAAAAGAGTGAAAAATGAAATTAAAAAAGTTTTGAAAATATACAGATGTCAAAGAATGCTTTCAACGTTTTTATTACCTATTTTTATCAGAATATAGTGTAACCAAAAGCCACTGGCTAGAGAATTGCAAAGACATATTTGACAATAACTGAATAGGCCATTAGCTCTGTTATACACACACCTAACCTCTCTACTACTGCTAATGTGTTCTTAGAAATACTTCGTTACTGTTTCATGTGTTGATCACTAAATAGAATACAGCAGTAATTTACCTTTGATGATTTCACCCCTCATCCAACCATGTAGGTACAGAATGGTCAGTAAATATTAATAACCGTAATATCTATAAAAAACATTATAGATTCTCTTTAAAGTATATTATGTCTATTGCAAGTTCCTATAGCTCCAATACACACAGCATGTCCGAAGCATGTCATTTGAAACAAAGAGTGGATTATTAACAAAGAGCTTAAACCAGTAATATTAAGCTTAAAAGCATCTGTTTTATAACCAAACAAATACATATCGCTTTACATTAATGTATTATAACAGTAAATATTTTTCAATTCTGATTAGCTAAGCTTCGTTCAATTCCAGTCAAGCTGGAAAGGAATACTTCACAATAACCAAGTAATAAAACATATTTATTTTTGTAACCACACTTTATCAATCTGGTTATTTTTTAGCCACACCTCATATTATAAATGGATAAATGATTCACTCATAATTTAAAAATTAATTGTAAAAATTTAAATAGCCTATTTTATCTTGGGCCTACCCTTTTAAGTGACTTAAGCTGGTAGCACCATATAATGATTTTGTAATTGTACAAAGGCACCACTGCATATAGTTGGGAAACACTGTTGTAACAAATCAAAATGGATAATTAATTTAAAGTTTACTATAAAAATAAAACCTAACTAATGTACTTAAAAATCTGTGTAAATTTATTTATACATAACTATAATTTACTTTGATAACAAAGTTTTGCTGTTAATAACCAATCCAAATTTTTTTTGTGAGTGATATTTATTTTGAAACACAATACTTTAAAATGTATAGAATAAAATTACTAATTATTATTCTATAAAAAATATTAACAGGTTAATACAAGATAAAATTCTAGATGCTAATTATAAAGCACATAAAACAAATATAGGGTCCAAACAAAACAACCATACTTTATATCAACTGTTTTACTTTGCTTAAGGCTTCTAGAACCGTGTCCAAATCAATCAAGTTCGCTTCAGAAACTTCCACAACATAATTTGCCCCATGCAAATTATTTCTTAACAATTCAACTTGTGTACACACTGTCCTACTACGCTTGTTTAAAAATACTGATATTCTATTCCATAAATCAAGTTCACTGGATTGTTCTGCTATTACTGATGAATTATCTTTCGCTGTGATTGATGAAGAAAAAGGGATAGCTTCATTGGATGAAGCAATGACGGGAATATTAGTTTTCTTAGTGCGAGATCTGCGAGTCTGTATTTGACTTTCATCAAATGGTGCAGAAATTGGTTCGTTGGACGACACAGTTACAGGGATATCAGTTTTCTTAATACGAGATCTGCGAGTTTGTATTTGACTTCCGTCATATAATGCAGAGGTTGGTTCAATGTTTGACCTTAAATTTTGTTTTTTCTCACTAAAAAAAGTACCATTATCAGATACATCATTCTGTTCATTTTTCTTTGCCAATGTTGGTGTTCCACAAGGGT
This sequence comes from Callitettix versicolor, assembly GCA_022606455.1. NCBI lineage: Eukaryota > Metazoa > Arthropoda > Insecta > Hemiptera > Cercopidae > Callitettix > Callitettix versicolor. The sequence goes on from CM040185.1 coordinate 99,158,112, forward strand.
TGCATTCATAATCTTTGGATGTGTTTTTCATTTGTGAAGTAGATGCATTGTGAATAATAGGCCTATATTTAAGTTTTAATTTTTTTTGTAAGTTATCAAGTCCAAGGTTCTCATCTTCCGTTTCAATGAAAGAATTCTCACACTTTATACTTCCACTTTTCTCTATATGTGTTGTCCCATTTGTTCCACTTGACTGGTTTGAATTACTTACCTGAGATTGGACTACATTTGAATCAGAAATGTCTTCTTGAGGTTTCAGGGTTGTTGTCAAAACATCCCTTTGAAGTTCAGAACTTATATCTACTGAAACAGATGGTTTAGACTTAACTTGTTTCACCAATAAAATTTTATTTTCAGTAAGTGACATTTTTGAAGTACATATGTACGATTCTTCACTAAACCTATTTGGCGACTCAACGCCAGTGTCCGTAAGATGATTTGATTCATCATCGTTACTAGTAATTCCAAACTCACTTGAGCTTAAATCATCTTCTTTCATTTTCTGTATTTTAGCCTGCAGATTTTTATATTTCATTTCAAACTCAGTAAATTTTTCAAAACTATTCAATTTTATAGAACATTCGGCTTTGAAACTGTCTTGTGTGCGTTTTTGAGATTTTTTCTTTGAATTATTTTTCTGCTTAGAAACATGATATAGATTTTGATTACTTGTAGAAGATATATTATCTTCTAAAATAAATGGTGATCTCTGATCTTGAACACAATTTTCAACAGTTTCTGCTTCTAAAGAACCTTTTTCAATATCTGACAATATTTTTCTAGATTGCGTGTCTAATAGTTTTTCTTCATCCGTTTCATTATCTTCACCAGTACTACCTTTTTTACATTTTTTGGTATTTTTTTTAAAAACACCTGTTTTGTTTTCTGACTGCTTAATTATATGCTTGTTGACAAAATCATTTAAAACAGATACGTCTGTAAGATTTTGTTCTCCTAAAATGTTACTTTGATCTGTGATAAAATAACTCAAAGGAATATCATCTAAGTGTAGCAGTTTAGATTGGTTTCTAGTATTTTTGACAGTACAACTATTGTTTGAAGAATTCAGTTTGCTTCTGTATGTAGCTAGTTCACAATCCGTAGATTTCTCAGCTACAGATTTTCCTCTAAAATGACCCCAAGTTGATAGATCATCTCCTTTTCTTCGCTTTTTCCTTTTTTTAGGAGGAATCTCGTGTGTTTCAAATGAAGAAACAATTGAAGAATTGGCTTTTTCATCAGCCTTTGAAAGTAATTTGATATGAGAAGTACTCGGTTCACTGTTAGCCTTTGAAAGTAATTTGATATCAGATATATGCGGTTCACTGTTAGCCTCTGAAAGTAATTTGATATCAGAACTATGCGGTTCACTGTCAGCCTCTGAGAGTAATTTGGTATCAGATATATGCAGTTCACTGTCAGCCTCTGAAAGTAATTTGATATCAGAAGTATGCGGTTCACTGTCAGCCTCTGAAAGTAATTTGATATCAGAAGTATGCGGTTCACTGTCAGCCTTTGAAAGTAATTTGATATCAGAAGTACTCGGTTCACTGTTAGCCTTTGAAAGTAATTTGATATCAGATATATGCGGTTCACTGTTAGCCTCTGAAAGTAATTTGATATCAGATATATGCGGTTCACTGTCAGCCTCTGAAAGTAATTTGATATCAGAAGTATGCGGTTCACTGTCAGCCTCTGAAAGTAATTTGATATCAGAACTATATGGTTCACTGTCAGCCTCTGAAAGTAATTTGATATCAGAAGTATGCGGTTCACTGTCAGCCTCTGAAAGTAATTTGATATCAGAAGTGTGTGGTTCATTGTCAGTCTCTGAAAGTAATTTTGTATCAGAGGTACACGGTTCACTGTCAATAACAGACTTGCTTTCACTTACTATTTTGCATTCACTATTTTCATCCCTCATAATAATTGATGTTACATTTTGATGATTTTTTAAATCATCTTCTTTTGATCTAAGGGTTTTTAAATTACTTCCAGATAAACACATCACAGAATCACTTTCACCACTTTGACATAGTAAATATTTTGATGATCTAGTTGCTCTAATTGGAATATTCTCTACTTGCAACTTATTTTTCTTAACAAATTTATCTGCTTTTATTGAATTACATTCTTGAAACTGATTTATTGATTCAGACAAATTGCCTGCTGAATCATCAAAAGAGTTTGAATTTACAATTATGGAATCATTTTTAAATTGTCCATCTTCGAATGCAGTTGTATCTGTGTTACTGACTGACAAGATAATACTTGATTGAACATGAAGATCAGACTTTGGAGAGCTCTTAGTTATCTCAAGAGTTTTGAAAATGTTCGGTGAATTATTTCTCGAGCTGGACCTATAGACATGACTAGATCTAGTCCTTCTAATTATACTGCTTTCTTTACAATATTTCCCCTTATCAATTATTCTTGGTGAAGTTTCTGACTGTTTCGTATTTAAATCTTGATCGTTCTCATCAAATTCTGAAAGTATTTCTTCTGATGATTCGTTAAGTTCATCGGGTTTAAGGTTATGTATTGTCTGGTCTGTCATTATTGATGCAAATGTTTTATTAATTGCTGGTGAACAATTATTTTGCGAATCTTGAATAAAATTCAAAACGCCTTTTCTAGAATTTTGGTTGAAATCCCTTTCCTGTTGTGATTTATCCGATAAGCACAATTCTTCTTCCGAACCTAAAATGTTTTGAACCATTTGTAAACTATTATAAGTGTTATTTCGTACTTGAGAGATACTGGATTGTCTAGTTTCTTTGCAAGGAATATCACTTACATTATTCTTTTTTCGTTTTTTATCCAAGTGCTTTAGAGTAGTTGTATCAAGAGTTGTCAACTCTTTTTCAGTTTCACTTATACATGGACTGTTTTCAGATTGCAAGTCCTGCAATAAAACTTTAGACTTATCTGTAGTATCACCTGCAATTTCATTATCTAATCCTACTTCTTTATCCTGATCATATTCTACATTTCTTGACGGCTTACACAACTTTGGCTTTTTATCTATCATACAGGTATTTAATGTTTCAGATATATTACCTTCCTGTATTCTTCTTGGCTTGTGTAATTTTTTAAAAACTGAATATGAATCGCCTGAATTTGTCACTTCATTAAACAACTGTACTGATTCTACGTCTTCATTTAAAGAAACATCATTTTCTGTAGATTTACCAATATTTTTCCACATGTTATCAACATTTTCCGCTATTGATGTATCAGTTACAAGATTTTCATGGTTATTATGGTTTTTACTGATGTTTTCAGATGAATTAGATGATACTAATTCAATGTGAGAACCATCGAGATATACATTAGATGGGGATATCAGTTTTGAGTGTGGCACTCGTTCAATGCTATTAGGGCTATGATTTAAACTCGTACATGTATTCTGAGTTAATCTGACTATTTTTATTTTTGTTAATTCTTGAGAATCATTGTTACCTTTGTTCTTTTTAGGACGTCCACGTTTTTTTGACAAACTATTAATGGGATTAGGTTTGAAATAATTTGTTTGGGGAGATACAGTCTGTTTGCTGAATAAACCGAAACCGGTTAATGGTTCAGATTGCAGTAGTTCTTCAAACTCCATTCCAAATGAAAAGCAATTGTCGTCGACGTCTGATTTGGTTGTATTTTCACTCTGTTTATCTAATTTTAAAGGAGGTTCAACTAACGATAATTTTGAGCCGAAAAAATTGTTATTTTCACTGTAAGTAAAACTAGACGTAGTCTTTGTGTCAGAAAAATCATTTCTATAGTCAGAATCAGAACAATGATTTGAAGAGTCCGCAGTATCATCTGAAAGTACAGTTTTGAGCAAACCTTTATGTGGAACAAGTTCTAGTATATCTTTTCCATTCTGCGTACTGCGACCTCGACGAAGTGTAACTGTAGTAATATTTTCAACACAAGCTTTGATTGGAACTGAAATATTTTTTTTAGGCCTACCCCGTCTTCTAGTCAAAGAATTTCCAGGTAAAACAGTATTGACTTTATCTGACAAAAAGTTTGAATTTTTTTTGGGCCTACCTCTCCCTCTTTTAATGTTACTAGTTCTGTTTAAAAATTGTGTGTTTTCAGTAGAACTGCTTATTGGTTCATTTTCCATCAATTCCGACTCATTTCTCATTGACTCGTAACTATCAACATGTTTGTTTTCTACTACAGTTTTCACAGTTGTTGGTTGATCGGTCGTTACCTCTGTATCAATCAAAGGTTGGGCTGATGATGTTTCTTCTTCTTGTTCTGTTCTCTCTGACAAAGAACTGTTCAGTATCATTAATTTCATCAATTCCTTTTTCATTTTGAATATTTTCTTCATTAAGTGGTGGTGATATCGTAGGCACCAACTGTACTTTATTTAAACATTTTCTGTTCCATTCTTTCTTTTTTAATGAAAGAGAAGTTTTATTATAAACGGTTATTTTACTAGCATCTTGATCTAACCCACCTACTTTACTGGATAGTTCATTCAAATTTTCAGCTTCTTGTTTTGAACCATCTGAATCAGAAAAACTATTTTCATTATTAGTTTTGTTGCAAATATTACTTCCATCATGTTGTGAAGTTATTTCAACCGGAAGCGAATTTCTATTATTTTCTTCGTTTGTTGCAGATTTCCTTTTGTTATTTCTCATTACAAGCATAGGACATTCATCATCAAACATTTCTGTTAAATCATTTTCTGTAGCATTCGGTAACTGCAAATCATTTTCAACAATACAACTCGCTTTTGTTTTATTTATTAATGAATCGTTCATGATATTTATACTGTTATATTTTTCACTTCCATTGCTTTTTCCTTCATCAGAACTTCCCTGGTAATCATTAATACCTGACATATTGTCTACTAAAACTTTATCTTTAGCGTTTAGTACGTAGAAATTATTTTGATCAACTTGAAAAATAGAACTTGTTTTATTTTTTAATAAATTGTTAATTTCAACATCGTTACATTTTTCATTTCCGCTGTTCTTTTCTCCGCCATCAGAAATTTTCTGGCTGTCAGAATCAAATGTAGTTTCTATTAAATCTTTTTCTGTATCGTTTGATAATAGTAATTTATTTTGAGCAACTACACAATCAGTTATTGTTTTATTTATTAGAAAAATATCAATTCTATTTGTACCGTTACATTTTCCATTTTCACTGTTTTTCTCTCCAAGATTAGATTCTTTCCGGTTATCATTATTATCAAATGAATCTAATATTAAATCTTTATCATCTAGTAGCTTCAAATTATTTTGAGCATCCTCACAGATACTGTCATTTTTTGTTTTATTTATTAAAGAATTTTTAGCTTCATTTACACTGATACAATTTCTCCCTTCATTGCTTTTTTCAACGTCAGATTTCTTTAAGCTATCATTATCAAATGCAAGTTCAATTTCAGCGTGTTCTGATACTTCACCTAATATCTGCCCAACTTGTTCTTCCGAATTAAGATCTGAAGATGATTCGTTCAGAACATTACAGATTTTGCTAGAATCAGTAGTAGCGGATGACTGTTTCACATCTGTATTACTTTCTGTGTTTGTTTTGTTCTGTTTAGCTTTTCCTTGTTTTTCTATTATCCTGAGATAAATGTTCAAGGGTATGACATTAATGACTGTATCATTTTGTAATATCTCCAAAGAAACAGTTTTCTTTTTAGTTTGATTTGGTTGCGGCAACTCTTTAAAGGACTTTAAAATGTTTCGTACCGATATGTGATTACTGCAGACATTTGTGGAATGTTTTAGCAGTTCATTACCTTCAACTTTTTCGCACTGATTCAGTACGTTTTCAATGCAATTTTTGGATTTGTTATCGGTCAAACTCTTTATTTGCAACACATTACTTGAACTATTTTTCTTAATTAATTCACTTTTTGTTTCTTCTGCATGTTTCTTATCATCAAAAATTGATTTTATGTAATCATTATTATTTTTACTACTACCACTGTCATTCGCTTTATCTGTTGTTATTGGAACGCTTTCATTTTCTACATCACACACACTTCGAACAACCACTGTTTCACAACATTTGACGCTTCTTTCACTCACATTTTGTTGTAATTTATCTTCATATTCAACTGTAACAGGGACATTTTTAAAATGGCATTCAGAGTTTAAAACTTTTTTCTGAATATTTAAATTTTTGCTGTCAGTTTCGTTTGGTATCAGTTTTTTCCTGCCTCTTTTAGTTGTGTTTGTCCTTACTTTAAAATAATCAGATGAATCCACAGTTACGGCATCATTCACTTGTAGTTCTTTTAAACTTTTATTCGATTCTATAACAGATGTATGATTTACGCTGTTATCATCGGATAAACCTATTTCCACAGGGGTTTTGTCGCTAACACTAACTAAATTTGAATCAAATATTTCGAGCGGTATCAGTATTTCTCTCACAAGATGTATTATCACTCCCAAATTTATCTGATAGAAAATCTTTGGAATCACTACGCTTAAAAACTTTGTGTGTTCTTTCCTCGTCCAATTTTATTTCCATATTTGATTCGTTCTCATCTGTTGAATGTTGTGCTGGATCTCCATCTTTACTAACTGAAGTTTGAGATATTCCGTTATGAACTGCATCAGTGTTTTCTTGTTCACTACCACAGTGCAAGAAATTATTTTCTTCTACACCGTTATCTGTTAAATTTTCCAGCTCAACCTGTTTTCTATCGTTTACAGATCTATTTTCTAGTGTCTCATTTTTATTATCGATGGTTTCATTTACAGCTATACAATTAACATCAACAATTTTATCTACTTTAACACCGGCGTTGTGAATAGAATTAAATTGATTCAATGAAGAATCGTTTTTCAATACGCCTGACTCATCTGATTCGTCATTTTGTAATAAAATTTCATTCTGTCGTTCACTCATACTGAATACATTGCATATTACTATATCACTCATACTATTATTGTCTAAATGTTCAACGGATTCGTCAAAAACAGGATGAACGCTATAGTCTTCTATATCAGAAAATTCTGAATCAAAGTCCACATGACTGAACAATGCACTTTCACCAAGTAAGTTAGCAGAATGAGTTTCACTACCAATAACATTATGTAAAGGGAGAATCTTTTGGCTTTTGTTTCCACTTACTTTCCTTTTACTTCTTCCCACAGATTTCCTGGCAGTCTTTTTGGAATTTCCCGTTTGCGGAGCAATCACATTACGTACATCGTCTATTCTGGTTAGTTTTATTTGTAACGTTTTCAACTGCAGCCCTAAACAAACAAAATGAAATTAATATTAATTACAGTAAAACAAACTAGCATTATATTAAGACAACTGATACACAGTATTGGTAAATGGTAAACAAAACAAAATACACTTTTTTTTTTAGATTTTTCCAATACTTTTTTAGTCTTACAGATCTCTGTAGTCTAACTTCCTCCGAGTAAAAGGCAACTCTTTTTGTTCCTTCTTTAAATTTTAATCTAATGTTTTTATTCTTAAGGATTGGTTGGTTTTCCCCTTCCTTCTTTCAGACGTTCCTCCATTATCCCTAATTCCTTTAGGTCCTGTTCCATTTCCTTAAACCACTCATACTTTACTTTTATCTTGAGTTGGTAATTCAGGAGTTTCGTCAGTCTTTCTTCTGGTAGCCTTATTAGGTGTCCATAGAAAGCCAGGCTCCTTTTTCTAATATTATCTAACAGATGTTCATTATCCTGATAGATGGCTGAACTTGGCAGCAGTCTGTATGTTCCTTCTACCATGTGTTTTTTTGTTGATAATGGTTCTTAATATTTTCCTTTCCACTTTTTGAAGCTCCTCTGTTCTGTTTCGGCTTCTTAGATTAAATAAAGTTTCCGCGGCATAAGTCACTTCCGGTCTTGTGACCGTATTATAATGTCTGATTTTCGACTTTACGGAAAGTGACTTTTTCTTATACGTTTCCCAAGCTAACTTTAGGGCCTTCTTTAATTTGTTCGTTCTATTTTTTATTGCCAGTTTTTCGGCTATGTTTCTTGTGATATTTTTTCCCAAATACTTAAAGTTATCCACTATCTTTATTCGTTCGCCTTCTATTTTTATAGACTTTTGTTCCGACTTTTTAGTCGGCATTATTTCCGTCTTTTTGAAGGATATCTGTAAGCCGACCTTTCCTGCTGTTTTTCAGCGATTTGATTTGCTGCTCCATTACACTATTTCTTTACAATACTCAATCTAAAGAGTAAAAATGTTGTGACTAATTATTTTGAAAAACGTTTCCTTAAAACTCAAAAAATTCTTATTCTATACCTATCAACAAATACAAAATTATAAAATGTGCGCACATGCACATATGTTTGTGTGATAACATTGAAATTTGCAATTTTAGTTCAATTTGAAACAAACTGATTTTGTAACAACATTGATAAATTTATTTTACTCAGTAAAAATGTGACGAAATGTTCAGTTTTTGAATGATTTTATAGTTCACAGTCTTGATAAACATCAGAAGGTTTTAAGTATTTACACGTCAATTTTCAGAAATTACTGCAATGGTTTTGTTAACTTTTCACTATAAGTTATAGGCTATTAGCTATTAAATAAACAAAAAATTGTTCTGTTTAGGTATTTTGATTAGGTTTTGCTAGAGTTAAAAAATTAATTGTAAAACATTTTTTGATTTGAAATTTTTTTTAAATGATCATAAGTGCGGGTAATCAAACTAAATTTCATTAAAATCAGTTGATTTAATTGGTCTCCAATGATATGCATGCACTACTCAGATGGTCAGAAATACAAAAAAAAAATCTCATTTTTGAACCAGGATCTTAAAAAAATGTTATGTCAAAATTTATTTTTAACTCAACCAATATATTTAAAACAATGAAAAAATTAAATGACAAATAAACTGTCTTATTTACAGTGCTATTGTAAAATGCTTATATAATACGGTAGTTTTTCACTACCACATTACACCACAGCTGTGATATCGTAGGTAAGGTTGTCTATTGTACAATACTTAATTGTATTATAATGTTAACAACTGAAAAAAGAATATTTATTATAGAACATGTGTACACATAAGTACACTGAAAATGTTAACTGTTCGGAGAATACGTAAATTTTCAAAAAAAATAAGTGGTAAGGCCATTCTTAACATCATATCTCTTAATAACCAAATTGAAGAGGGACGTTTCAAAATGGAGAATAATCCTTCCATCAAACCTACAAATGCCTGCAGTCATCCTGTGAAATATCTACAAGTAAACTTCTATAAAAACTTATTTTAGTATTTACAGATTTTATTTTTTAGTACTTTTAGGGTGCTGTTACTTAGTGTGGTCTGAGCGCACATAGGTGGAGTGACGTGTAGTTTTACATGTAGCTACTTTCCTTGGCTAACACAGTTGTATGAAGGCTAGGTAAAGTAACAAGGGAAGTGCTTTGCATGTACAAATAGAAAAATAAAATCAAAGAAGAGAAATTATAGTACTTATAAATGTCAAGACTGTAACGTTAAGTATTTATCTGTGCCTTAAGATATTCCACACTAAAAAAAACTACTAATTTTTAATTTTTACTTCTCTAAAATTTGAAATTTTAAAAATATGTTTATATAAAATAAATAGACTGTAATTTATTCTGTAACTTTTGGGATTTTTTTCTTATTCACAGTACGTTAATCTTCTGTATAATACGCTTACTATATACAAAAAAAAATTAGGATATTACATAACACCTTTACTCGTGAACGTTTTAAAGAGAAATTCTTTGAAAATTTTCAAGTTCTTTTTCTTCCGCACTGCGCTACTGTCAAAGAATTTGAGCAAGCCTAATGAACCAATTTTTAGAAAGTAGGGTTAAATGACAAATAAATTTTTAGAAAATAGGGTAGAAAAAAACTGAAAACTATTTCAGTTTTTTCTATGGCTCTTGAACTTGATTTTTTAATGAAATAGCAATCCATAAATTTTGTACGAGTATTTAAGGTCTACATTTGAGCCAGATTTTCAGAACCAGTTTTGAGAAAATCAGCCATTTTTAACTAAAAAGGGACTTCAAACTTTTTTTAAAAATTAAAAACACTCATCCTACATGCCAAATTTTATGATTATTAATCAATTATTTTAACGCCTAATGATGTGCACAAATACTCAAAGGCCCAAAATAACCAGAATAGCACTAGACTGGGTACCTCAGGGATTTTTCAAGCACTGAGCAAAGAGTTTAGTATGCCATGTTGAATCACTTGGGTACGTTCTCTCTGGTTACAATGAACTGTTTTATAAAAGCCACTTCATTTGTGATTTTTGATGAATGATTAAAATCAACAGTGTGCTTTTGTGAAATTTTGTTTCCTGGACAAAATGCTACAGAAACTGTTGTCACGTTGAACACAGCTTACAAGGACAGCAAATTGGGAAAACGTTTAGTGTACAAATAATATCTTTCGATTTAGGAAAGGCGAAATTTCATTGGCTGATCAGCCAAAACAGCATCATGTGGAAACAGACCACATTTTGAAAGAACAGCTCTAGAGCGACCCAGACTTTCTTTCCAAGGTCATTACTAGACACAAGACAGTGCTATCTGTACGTCTTGATTTGCGGTAGAAGGGGGACTGATTTATCCAACATAGCAATGCCCCTGCTCACGCAGCTATAGCAGAGTGTCAGTTTTTGGCACAAAACCGCAAGACTTCCTTTGCCCTGCATGTCTTACTTACCTGACCTCACTCCTTTTTGTTTCCATGATATGAAACGACTGCAATATGACAAAATAGAAGAAGTGAAGATAAAAACAAGGGAAGAACATCAAAATAGAGTTTGAAATATATTTCCAAGAATGGAATCACAGATTAAACAAATGTTGTAATAAGAATACTTTGAAAGTGATAAAGTTGTTTTGTACAATAAAAGAGAAACATATTTTACAAAAAATTCCCGTTTTTTTTTTTTTTTGTACCTCCTAATACACACAGATGGACATCCAAATAAATCCACTTTCTGGGATCAGCAGACCTAAAAACGGATAAACCATCAACTAAAAAAAATGTTTTTTGCAAACATAACTTTACATAACTTAACTTTGTACAATGAGAAAGTAAAAAGTGCCTACTATAAAAAGAATTCTGTTATTGAACCAAAGATAAAAATCATGTATCAATTTTTATCTTTCACTTTTCTCTTCCTTTTTTATTTTAATTGCGGTAATTTGTTCAAAAACACGACAAATTAAGATAGCTAATTTTTAACCTGCAATTTATTATAGCCTATCACCTGTTCAATGAAATGACCTTGTAATATAACTACCAAAATTATATTAACAAAGCATTCCATATAGTTAAATAAGTCAAACTTCCGTTGTGTAGTGGTCAACACGTGCGCCTCATGCGCAAAGTCGCCGGTTCGATCCCGGTGAAAACACAGCCATTTTTAATTATAATTAATTTAATATTAGACTTCTGACACACAAACTATACTGTTACATATCAATACAAACATGTTCCTCGCATTTAGGCTTTAACTACTGAAGTTAAGGATTTGATACATCGAATTGCAGATTATACTCAAGTCTGTATTCACTCTACTTTGTGTTTAGTGAGGTTTGTGAACGGTACCTGTATGGTACAGTACCATTCATCAAATCAGTGTCAGGCTTTAGACCAAAACGTTCATTTTAAGCCAGTTTGTATTGAGCCAGAAAATATTGAGGATGCAGTCAGCCATCAAATAAATTCAATGACCGATAAAATCTTACCATTGAAAACAGACTGATGTTCCTCTTCTTCAAGTTGTGTCCTCTGCATTCTCAAGTTGCGAGATATGTAAAACAAACTTTTCTTTGATAAAGGGCAAGGTTTCTCAACAGGGAGATTGGGTTCAAATTTGGAACAATGTGGTGAATCGGTTTTTCTTGGTAAATAAAGGGTATTTTGAGGCATTTCAGACTTTTTTGTTTTATTTGAGCTTGCCGAAAATGAATCATCATTAGAACGAGTTCTGCCTTTAATTCCCTCCGTCGCTTTAAGCAATTTAAGGTTCGATTTGGTATTATTTTGTTTTTGTCTGCCTTTTTTAGCAATTTTCAACATTGGTTCAATTTCGCCTTCCTTTTGTAATAAACTATCTGTATTTGTATTATTCTTAGTTTGCTTTGTAATTTCTGATTCTTTAACTGAACTTTCACTTTCAGTCTGGTCTTGAACTTCAGTCGTTTTATTTGTTTGAATAGGTTTTTCTTTTATACTTTTACGTTGGTTACTTTTAACAAACTCACCTATGGTTTTTTCACAGTAAGAATTGTTCTTTATATCTTTAGTTTGTGTTTTTTCGTCTGTACTCTCTGATTTCATTTCTTTATTGTCACCATCGGCAGAATTCAATGTTTGAAGTGTGTCTTTTATCAAAGCAATTTTCTTTAATTCACTGCTTTTATTTTTTGTTGATTTTATGCGGACTTCTTCTAAGGAACCCTTTGTACTTTTTGAGTCTAAAACTGGTTTTACAAGTTTACTTTGGCTGATTTCATTTGAAGGTGTTTCCGAGATGTCTACCACTTTTTTCTTTCTTCCTCTTCTTTTAGTCGGTTCACTTTTTACTTCATTAACAATGTTGTTTATTTGTTCCTCAAAAGCTTTTTCATTAACTTCAATTTCTACTTTTTTACTATTATGTCTAGGACTGCTTTTAGGCGTAGTATCCACCTTCCTTTTACACGATCTACTCCTGTCCATTTTGTTACTCTCAACACCATCACTTTCCGTTATGTCTTTAATCTGTCCCCTTGTTATTCTGTGTCCACTGGAATCTTGAGCGCAGGAATGAATTTCTGAATTGCTTGCGTCTTTTGATAATTTCCCTGTTTCATTTACGCAGTTGCTGTTTTCCACACTTTCAACTTTTTTCTTATACATTCCTTTTGATAAATCTGACAACACTATATCTTCATCACTATCACTCTCGGTTATTGTTATAGTTTCTACAACACTCAAACAATCTTTTCCATCTGATTTCAACGCGTCATTATTTGTAACTTCAAATTTTCTTATAACATTAGTTGTATTACCAATTTTTTTATTTTTAATTTCAGATGCTTTATTATCTTTGAGTGTAATTGCTTCGTTGTTTATATCTTTGTTTTTCAATTCTTCTATTTCATTTGTAATATCACTAGCATTTTCATTTGTTACAACATTCAAATCAACATCTTTTTTACAACTCTTGCTTTCTTTTTCAACTTGGTCATTCTTTCCTATATCTAAACTTAACTTATCGTTTTTTCTATTTTTCTTTAGCGTAGGTTGCTCTGCATCTGGCACATCCGACTTCTCTAGATTTTCATTTTTTGCAGAATATTCAGCTGATTTTTTATTTGATTTTTCAATAATTTGTTTGCTTTGCTCGTCAGCTAATATATTATCAACTAAATTATTAATTACTGTTTTACTGTCTTCAGTGGATGTTGTAGACGAACTAAGAACTTGTATTAATTTATTTATTTTATTTTCTAAATTAATTTTCTTTTTGTATGATGGATTTGAATCTGTTGTTTTATTTTTTATTTGTATAACTGTATCATTTGATGTAGTCTCTGAAAAATCCAACAAATTTCCACTTTCACTGTCACTTTGTTTATGTACTTCACTTTCATCTTTCTTTGAACTGAAGTTACTCTCTTCTGCATCGTCAGTGCTGCCATTATCTCTGTCAATTTTACTACTTTGTGGACTATTTTCTTCTATGTTACTTTTACTGTCAGTGTAGCCGTTCTGAGCCATATCTTTCAGTTCTTCAGTTGCTGTATTTCCACACTTTACAATTTCTTGAAGGATCGATATTTTTGATTCTTTTTTGGTACTTTTATTTGACGTTTCACTTTCTATTGTATCAGTTTTAACTTTACCTTCATCGACTGAACTGTTTTCCGTACTATAATCAACTTTATCACTGCTAATTCCACCAGTTTTTATGTTCGCAGTCGTGTCAATTTTTAGTGAAGAATTACTTTCAGAAAAATCATGATGGGTTGATCTTAATAAATTCTTGTCTAAATTTGTGAAGGCACTTGAATTACACAACTCTTTTTCTTCCTTTACATCTTCCTTAATTGTGCCATCATCATTTTTAGTTACGTTAACGATGTCTTTGTTTTTATTTTCTTCATCTAGTAAAGCAGTTGACTTTTTAAGTTTTGGTTTAAGGTTTAGAGTAAATTTAATCTTTTTACTCGGATTTTCATTTAATATTTCGAATTTCCTATCTTCGACAGTTGACACATCATCTAAATCTGCCTTTGTAACAGTCTTATTTGATGTGCAATTATTTTCTCTGATGCTTTCCCTTGAAGAGTCATCGATAATACAATCTGCATTTAATTCTACAATCTTGTTTTTCTTATCTTCTATGTTTTGCATTTCATTTTCTTTAGACACTGTTGACTTAATAACTTGTATCACTTCTCCTACTTTCGGGTTACTAATCGAATTAATATTGGATGACGTCTTGAAATGACTGTGGACACAACAAACTGAATTAAAACTATTTCTGTCACTTGAAACTTTTCCTCCTTCAAGTTTATTTAAAAAGGCTTTATTCACATTCGGCGTGACCTGGTCTAAAAAGGTTTGATCTTTTTTCAAAGTAGCTTCAAGAGGGTACATGTAATTTTGATCTTTTTTTGTTACTTTAGACCATGAAGTTTGTGATTTATCACTTAAAGCAGTTGCATGACCTTGAGGCCATTTTGAAATATTTCCTGTTTTCATAACGGTTTGTTTTGAAACATCCACAATACTAACATTCTGAGGTTGATTAACTGCCGGAGGGAACGGATTGTGCGTAGAGTTTGGAAATTGTGGCAAACCCAACGGGTAATGAAACTGTTGTTGATTTATAAATGGAAAATGCGGTTGATTGACATTTTGATGCATGACCATTTCTTGATCATATCTGGCCATCATTTGGGGAGGAAACATATGTGGGGGTGGTATACTCGAACGGGGTAACAAATAATTGTTGTACCGGTATTGACCAAGTTCTGGATTCACATACGGTGCGAGAGTTCCAGGGGGAGCTGGTTGAAGGAGGTTTGGAGTAGGATTGCTTACGAAAGGTACATAATTGTATGTTGTAACCACTATCTGTTTAGTCTCTTCTTCTAGTATGCTGGTGGTAGACTTTGGCACAGGTGGAGGAACTGAAGTAATACATGGAGGGGGAACAGATACGTCTGGTATCTTAGGCGATGGAACAGCATGTGTAACTGCTGGTGACTGTACACGCTTCAGTGAAACGCTTGTCTGAAATATCAAACAGACAATAAACTTTTACTATGGAAATAATGTCATTTAATCTAAAGATTTAAATCTTCATAATTATATATAAAATCTCTATTTGTACAAAATTAATTTTTTTTTAATCGAATACAGCCTTAGTGAAAGTGTGAAGCAAGGTGACAACTAGTTATTCACCGGTTAATTAATAATATTCAATTGTACAACTGTTTAACAATACATCATCTGTTTTTAATTACTTTTACCAACTAATATATTTTGTAATAAATAAAAAATAACTATATCTATATACAAATTTATATTACTTCAGATTCAACATTTAATTTCTATAAATTTTTTTAACTTGAATTTTCCACAGAACATTTCTAAACCCTATTTAAAACATCTGTAAAGTTTGAACAGAATCGGTATGGGAATGAGCACGTGATACTAATTCAAAATCATGTATGTATTAGACACAATACATGTATTTAAATTTGTCTAGTCGGTAAAACAAAAGAAATTTTTAAATCATTAAAATGTTTTATTCATATTCTTAGGTTTATTCTGTACAAAATAATTTCAACTGTGTTTACTGTAAAGAAACGTTCTTGACTATTTTACAAAAACAACTCTGAAAAATTATAAACGAACCCAAGAAATGAGCAAACTATAACTATATGCCAAATTTCTTGGAAGTTGGTAAATCTAATAAGTATCTAGCACTCAATACAGAGCATCAGCAATAGTTATTAATCTGAAAAATTAAAAAAAAATAAGATATATTCATTAAATTTCAGAATCTGTTTCACAATCATTATACTGTATTATTTTTTATAATGAAAAAGTAAAAACAAAACTTGGAATATTTCTAGAACAATAAGGACTTGGGGAGCCCATTTAAGTTGCCACTTTCTTTTGAGCCACACCTTTACATTATTATAAACTCAAATTATCATGTGTACACTGTAAGCAACAGTAGTAACACATCATATATCTAAACTAATTTTGACCTTGTAAATTAAAAATTGTTTAGATAACTGATTTTGACTGATAATTATTCAGATAACTGATAATTATTCAGATAACTGATTTTGACTGATAATTATTCAGATAACCGATTTTGACTGATAATTATTCAGATAACTGATTTTGACTGATAATTTTCAGATAACCGATTTTGACTGATAATTATTCAGATAACCGATTTTGACTGATAATTATTCAGATAACTGATAATTATTCAAATAACTGATTTTGACTGATAATTATTCAGATAACCGATTTTGACTGATAATTATTCAGATAACTGATTTTGACTGATATTTATTCAGATAACCGATTTTGACTGATATTTATTCAGATAACTGATTTTTACTGATAATTATTCAGATAACTGATTTTGACTGATAATTATTCAGATAACTGATTTTGATTGATAATTATTCAGATAACCGATTTTAACTGATAATTATTCAGATAACCAATTCTGACTGATAATTATTCAGATAACCGATTTTGACTGATAATTTTCAGATAACCGATTTTGACTGATAATTATTCAGATAACTGATTTTTATTTTTAGTCCAGATGCAAGTACAATGAATCCAAACTCTGTCTGTTCAAGGTCGCATCAGACATTTAAAATTCATCAGACATTACTTTATCTTTGTAAGGATTATTTTTTATCTAAAACAGGCAACAAAAAAACAAATTCAATTGAAAAAAAGCAAATAGTTAAAAGCTGTTCCACAACCAGAACTATAATACAAGAATTCCCAGTTATTGCAAGAACGTTTTAATTTAACACAGTATCAGACAGAACCAAAACACTGGTTTACCCTCTCTTCCAGTTTTTCTTCAACATTTATAACAAAAATCTGTTCATCAAGAAGTAGTGGTCTAAAATTTCCCCCCTTATAATTATTCTCCGTGACATATATCTAAAATACCACCTACATTAAATTTTAGTATGAATAAATACCAGTACAAATAAATTCACATCACAATTGTTATTTACTATGATGAATTTAATACTTATCACAATATAATTTTATTATTTAAAAGTTTAAAAAATTTAAGTTAAAGGAGAGAACATCAAGTACAGAAATAACAGAAAGAAAAATAATTATCTACAAACTTAAAATTGTTAAAAAAGGTTTCTCTCATTGAACAAAAACAAAAATAATTAAAGCATTTGCCAAATTTTGTAGCATCTGTGAGGTTAATTGGCTGCCACATCCCAAAGTTATAGTTTCTCTAGCCCTCTTCTTATTCTTAAGTAGGCCTCCATACCAGTGGCTCCAACAAAGTATGTTTAACTTTTACAGCATATAAGTATTTAAACTTTAAGTTCCAAAAAATCAATTCAATGTTCAGGAAAGAAATCAATGTTTAGGCAAACCATTTTTAGGCAAATAAATAAAATTTTAATTTAGTAAAGCATTTTCTCACACGTTTGGTAGGAAAGCCTAAATTATTGTGCACTATAAAAGGTGACTAAAAAAGTAACAAAATTTCAAATCTCTTCATCAGACCAAAGAACAAGTACATAATTTAAAATAATCACTGTAAATATAATTCTTAGGCTAGTTCCTATATGCGAACAAAGAGTAATGACAAAATAGTGTCCATTAGAATGCATTACTAAAGGCTATATTATAATGTAGCTACACTAATGTAATATGCTTAACAATGCAAATTAATTTGTTGCTGTTCCCCCCGATAACTTAATTAATCCCTTGTTCCGATAGCTTTGTTAGTAATAACATTCAATTGGAAATTAAACTAGCTACAAAATTTTACTTATATATAATTCCCTATGGTCAAATAAAAAAAAAAAAAAATACTTTGAGAAACTGTCACGTCAGAGAAAGATGGCTAAGGGCTTATTTAAAAATCTTTGTCTCAAATTTGAGGGAAACTAAACATGTTGCTAAATTAAGCCATTAGGAATGGTCATAGCCGCCTCGTGGCCTAGTGGATAGCGTACTAGGCTTTCACCCCGAGCACCCGGATTCGATTCTCAGCCAGGGCTTGGCATTTTCATACGCTATAAATCATCCCATCGTCTGCATTAGCCCAAGTGTGCACAATAATCGGACGTTGAACAAAAAAAAAAAAAACCATATAAAGGCCCTCCCACTTTTCATTACCATGAAATTTTCTATAATAATGGCTCACTTATTTAATGTAACTGATACATTGTTATTTAATGTAACTGATCAGTTGTTCAGTATCAGTATTTTCAATAACAGCTGTTTTTAATTTTATTTATAGTATTATGTTTTCATAACAGCTGTTGAATAAAGAAATTATAACTAAGTTCTAATATTAGTTAGTATGCCCCACCAGTCTTGCATAAACATTTACAGTTTTTGAGTTATTTTCGTTTAAATAACTGCCATTTTGAAACAAATTAAGAAGATTGGTGGATTAGTTTTATTGACTTGTGTCTTTAAAACACTAAGTTCTAAGTAGCATGCAAAATATCAACTCAGTATCAGTTACCATTAAAAAGGTAGGATTTTTGTTGTTAAAAACATAACAGCGATAAAGGCATTTTAGAATAAGGCATCATAGGGACTTTTGTACTTATTTTGACCTAATGAACCATATCCTGAAATTTTTGAACGATTTTTCGAATAAAACACAACAAAACTTGGTGTAATTTGGGAAAACCATGTTCCAAGATTACGGAAATGTTGAACTGATTAAAATTTCAGTGCTTTTTTTTGGTGTTTAACGTCCGACTATTGTACACACTTGGGCTAATGCAGACGATGGTATGATTTATAGCGTATGAAAATGCCAAGCCCTGGCCGGGAATCGAACCCGGGTCCTCGGGGTGAAAGCCTAGTACGCTATCCATTAGGCCACCGAGGCGGCTAAATTTCAGTGCTGTAGCTCCAAATAGTATATTTATAAAAATATAAACATTATAAAAACGACTAAAAATTAAATTTTCTACCCATCATAAAAATATTTAAAGAATACAAAAATATTTGGCTACTAAATCAAAATATAGTTATAATTTTATAAATCAGAAATATGTTTTCATTTGCTCCAATTAAATGAAGCAAATTTCCCATCCAATGTAATATATTAGAATTATAGTTGTTAGTACTCGAATGGTGGAATTGTTGAAAATAAAAACACTAAAAGTGCACAGGTAAGGTTGATAAACTAAAAAACTAAATAAATATAATAACAAAAGCAAACTACAAAAGTGGTATGGAGATCGCATTTTCAGAACATCAACAATCAACAGGCAAATCAAGCAAGCATAGCACATGCATTTTGAAAAGTACAAAAATATTTTATATTTTGTCCCACCTCACTTCTGGAGGAAGGTGATTCAGACGAAGATATTTGAGAAAACTCAGCTGGGAGAAGGCATTCTAAATCAGACGGCTTGAAAATGTTGTATTTCTTATTTGTGTCTTTTTCATACTTCTGTGGTAGATTATCTGATAACACCTGATCAAAAACTTACATTAACAACCAATACAAATCAATACGTGCTAGGAAGTAAATAAAAAATAAATGGTGGAAAAATATCATGCAAATTTTCTTAAATTCAATTACTTTTACAAAAAAGAAGGTCGGTTCACATCAAACACCAAAAGCCACAATGCTGTTCGATTTTTAAAATTCATCTGCATCAAATCAACAAGACATCAAATCACGAATGCTGTGATTATTACCAAATTTTCATCATAAAAAAGCTACTGGTCCTGACAGCCATCGTTGGCAAAACCCAGACCCGGCAGCTTGAAATGACCACCAATTCTGACTACATCATTATTAGAGGGAGCCATTAAAAATTATAATTATTTTTGCAACTGTCTAGCTGATGTGACAAAAGCGAATTTAAAAAAAAATTTTTTTATCTTACCCTTTTTGAAATTCAGATTTCACCATTGCCCTCAAAAATATCCAAGTTCAACACATTTTCAAAATTAAAAATGATAATTTATAGTTTTTAATGCTGTTTACGATGGTCAAATCAGATTTTTGAAAAATTTAATATAAAAATAGGGTATGCCTTTTTGAAGAGTTGAAAAGGCTGTCATTAACTGTGGAAACAATTAGGCTATGCTGGTTAATGAACTTGTCTAAGATATTACCAAAATCAATTTATGTGCCGTTTGAATCAAACTGGACCAAAATTGTGAATGTGCTAAAACACACACACACACACACACACACACACACACACACACACACACACACACACACACACACACACACACACACACACACACACACACACACACACACACACACACACACACACACACACACACACACACACACACACACACACACACACACACACACACACACACACACACACACACACACACACACACACACACACACACACACACACACACACACACACACACACACACACACACACACACACACACACACACACACACACACACACACACACACACACACACACACACATGCTCACACACACACACACACACACACACACACACACACACACACACACACACACACATACACACTCACACATACACACACACACACACACACACACACACACACACACACACACACACACACACACACACACACACACACACACACACACACACACACACACACACACACACACACACACACACACACACGCATGACACGCACACACACAAATACATACAAATTTTAATGACTCCTCAAACAGTGATCTAAAGGTCAGGATCGGTGCTCATTTCAAGATCCTCGGTCTGGGTCTTACTATGATGGCACCCCAATAGCTCATTTTTTCAATGGAAATTTGCTAAAAAGTCGTAACTTTTCTTATCTAATACACTTTTAAAACATATTTCAATACCATAATTAGTGTTAAAATCTATATAAATTTGTATTAAAATTAGTATTTTAATTGCCATTTACAATTAAAAAATGAAAATGAATCTGAGGACAGTCAGCAATAAAATAAATACTTGCAATACACGAAAATTTAAAATACTAATTTACACAATTTTTTAACACTAATTGTGATATAGAAATCAGACTCTGAAAAAGGTGCAAGATAAGAAAAATTATTGAAAATTGTCAGCTTTTGGAAAATTTGTTTCCATAACAAAACAGTCAGCAACAACAGCTAATAAGAAAAGTATTGCTATGTGCTGCAATTATTAGTTTCCACTGAGCAAACTTTATCACAGTCCTCTTAAGGGAGTATCGTACAGGCCCTATTTATTTTACACCCTACATATAATACATTCACTGGCACCAGGAGTGGTGTGCAAGTGATAAAACACATTACACCTCCTGAAAAATTGTTGATAAAAGGAAAATCAATAAAACCACTAGTTTTGTAATAATTTTTTTTTAATGAACTAAGCCATGTGATTAAATGTAATGTAGGTCAATCGAACCTACTTTGTGAAGAGCCTATACATTACTTTCCTATTGAACACATTCCTTTTGTATGGTATGTGGTGGGTGGGTGGGATTAAGGATTAATGTGCAGATTCAAGAGCGAATTTGGAGGTGCCCACTACACACCTCCATGTGGTGTAGTGCGCAACGTACTGAATGGCTGACCTGTTGCTAAGAATGTTGCATCAATAGGAGTGTAAAACATGCATTTCTCCCTAGCAAAGGTTGAATAGTGCTAGCCAAATGCTGCATGGATAAGGGATTACTCTATGATAAGGGCTTTGAGTGGACTCTCTAGCTACTTGTGGATTTTGATGGCTGGAAACACAGGGAACTGGTAACTGGTAAAAGTTACACGGGAGTAAAATTAGTATGATGGAGGAATCTGGACGTTTACCTAACGCTATAGTAGTAGTACCTAACCTTTAAGTAGTGAATTGCAGCGGACTGTTGGGGAACCTACCCAACTGCAGACCACTAAGTAGACCTACCTAACCTGCATGGAAGAAGCGATAGATGGTGTCAAACATCTCAAATCATTAAGGTGATGACGTGATGTACAAACGTCTTCCAAGAGTGCTAAAGCACAAAGGGTTTCTAATTCAACGAGTTTCAGAAGACCTCCCAGCGATCAAACCTTGAGTATGAGAAACATAGTTCTTATAGGGCTGTAATGTCAGGAAACCGTACTCAAAGGCTGGAGGACTGTTAGTCAGGAATATTTAGGTTCCTCTAGGTAGACTTTGGAACAACAGAGATCTTGTTTAAAGGGTAAGTTAGAAGAACCGCAGAACTCATTACGGAGCACTGTGGTTTGAAGGTGTATCTGAACAATACAAGAAATTTAATAACAAAAAAAAACTGTGTATGTATTAGGCAGGATGGATAAAGAAACTACAGGTCGTATAACTCTTGCCAGAAGGAGGCGAAGGGCGTTTGTCTTCCAGAACCCTGAGAACCACCGGCTGAATAAGCTAGTTAGTACACTGCAAAGACTCACTGAGGGAGAAACAGTCTACTAAACTAGTACCTAAGGAAGCTTAGTTGTACAACAGATCCTTTGATCAAGATACCAGAAGCTATCAAAACCCATTAACTCTAAATGTCTAAATGTCTATTAAACAGGATTATTATTTTTTTTATTGCACTTGTTAACTTAGAGGAAGTATAACTCGGGTTTTTAAACTGTAGTTGTAAGTGTTTGTAGGTAACATAATGTTAAAATATATAAACAATCATCACTAGCAAAGTCATGATTCAAGCAAAAAGCAGTAGATTATTTTTTAAGCATTATGTATGGAAGTGAACACAGATGTAATGCATAGAGTAATGTATTGATTATTGTTAATTGGTAGTCCTTTAACTGCACAATAATAACATAACATTGTACACCAAATATGGCAGATATTGCAAATTACAAACATAAATAAATAAATAAATACATAAAAAATAAAAACAGCACATTTGAAATTCTGAGGGATAACACCAACATTATACACCAAATATGCAAAATATTGCCAATTACAACTAGAACCATACAAAAATAAAAATAAAAAAGCACATCTGAAATTCTTAAGGTTTACACTTAATACTGCGGGCAGGTACAAGACATATGCATTAAGGTTGGATACTCCTAAAACCTGTATGGTTTCTCACTAGCTGAAGTGAGAAATCTATCCGGATTAAGTCTATCCGTTAATTTTTATTTCATTGCTTTCCACCTAAGACCAAATCAGCTGTTACAAATGTAGTATTTGTTTATAGGTAAAATTTCCAGCGAATATTGATACAGAATTTTACCAAATACCCACTGCATGTTTAATTTAATTTGAAGCAACACGATGTTTCAATTATAAAAGAATAAACATTAATTCATCGCTAGAGTAAAAAATGTTAAAAGCTGTTTAAATAAATTACACTATCAAAAAACTTACTTTTGTCGATGGTATTTCATGGCTGGAAATTTTCGATGCTGCCTGGGCATTCTGTAACATTAGTTAATAGATTGTACAATTAAATCTGCCTGCGTGTACAATTTAGTGCAGTAAAAACACAATAAACTGAACACATACTAAAGATAGTTAAAAATACAGGAATGGGTGTATTCTTTTGTAAGATACTGGCTGTGCTACAATATCTTGCATGTTGTAAGATCTTAACAACATATATTGTAATAAATATTGTAACATGTAAGATCTTTAACAATATCTTGCATGTTAAAGCTGCTCTGAACATGCAATAATTTTTTGTAACAAGCTTTTTCCTAGTTACAAGCATGTTTTTTGTATATACGGCATTATCCGATAAAAACAGCAGCAGTAGGGTCCCGCTAATCCAGACTTGACAAGGAACAGAGCCTGTCCGGATCACTGAAAGTCCGTATTAAACGGAATCAACTATAAAATGTATCAAAAACAAGTTTTATAGGCAAAAAAATTCTTGTTCATTAAAAATCAACGTTTATGATTCACCTGCATCAATATGAAATAAGGCCTGGTGTTTTTGCTCTATTGTTTCAGTCACTTTCTTACGTTTAGCAGCCATTATGTTGCTCTTAATAAGTACACATGATAAAACACTCGCATTGAATAAAAATATGTATTATACGATTACGTGCACCAATCACCAGCACATGTAAGCACAGACCAAAGGATACAAAACAAAACAACTGGTGGGTGTAGAGTGAGTTACTTCTCCGAAAACAGAAAACGAGCGGAAAAATGGCGGTAAAACTTCTGACAACTGAGGGCAAGCGGACCCTCTTAGAAATTGTATTTTCTTCTTTTTATTTATTTATTTTTCTTTTTTAGATTTCTCTGGATTAACCAGATGTCCGGATTAGTAGGGTCCAGATTAGTGTGACTCTACTATATATAATTTATTTTATTTAAATATAGTGTTTATATTAATTTATTATAATAATTAATTAATAATATAATATAAATTATATGTCCTCAGTTTATATTAATTTATTATAATAATTTAATAATAAATATAATATTATTAATTATTATATTATAATTTATATTATATAATATATTTAAATGACTTTTTAATAACTTTAGTTATGAATACAGATTTAAAAAATACATATTTTTTAAACACCATTTAATTTTTTTACAATTTGGTAAAATATTAAGTACTCAGTTTTTAAATCTAATGAACTTTCAATGAGTAAATATGGGTACTACATATTTTTCACTTACTAATTCTTAATTTCTCTTTCCTTGGTTAAAAATTTTTCAATCACACTGTCATAAAAACTGCTTAACATTTGTAACTTTTCTTTAAAAGTTAAAATTATCTAAAGATACTGGAACTGTCCTGCATGAAATAAGAGTGCATATAATTTAAAGTCAGAATAAACGATGCACAATACAGTACATATACTACAGAGAATTATTAAAAATAATTTGATAGTTTTTTATTTTGCTTTGAATCTTAATATTAGGTTATTAATCTTAAGGGAATTGACAAATTCAAAACAGGCATGTGAAATTCACAAACATCCTTAGGATGTTAAAAAAAGCACTTATTTATACATTAATACTAGCTGTATACCCTTGCTTTGCTGTAGTATTTTTCGGGAAATAAATATTATAGTTAATTAATTTTATTTAATTTCATTTATGCCTCCTGTAGGTCCTCCATATTTTGTATTATATAGTACAATTTTCGAAGGAATTTTGGAAATAAATAAATAAATTTGAGTTTATTTAAAAATTTTGTTTCAATGAAAATTGTAGCAAGTTTTCTACGTTTGGGAGAGAAGCTTTTATTATTAAAAATGAAGTTATTGATGTTAGTACAATACAGTACTTTTGTCAGCAAATAAGTCTGATTTTTGAGCCAAAACCCTAAATACCCACACCTGGCATTAAGATATTTTAACCATAAAACTAACATTTTACATGAAGAAATCATATAACAGCAATGTCGGATGGTCGACCTATTTTGCTGCTAAAGCTCTTGAAAATACACTTTTTTTTAAATAAATCAGGCATTTTCAATGCCCACCATTTTGTTTCAGGTAAATGAAAGAAAGTCAGAGATAGTCTAAAACCTCCTAAATTTTTTTTTTAATATAAACATTTCTTTTGAAATATGCTGTAGTTTTGTAATGGACAGCGACAAAACTAGCATTTCCTGACCAATTTAACAAACATTTAATTGATTTAATATCGTGTTTGGCTGTTCCAATGCATGAAATGAAAAAAAATAAACTAAACTACAAAAAAAAAAAAGTAGCAATTTGTCTGGCTTATAAAGCTCATTAAAATACCCTGTTTTAAAATAAATCAATCGTTTTGAGTGACCAATATTTTGTTTTGAATAAATAGAAGTTTCTCAAGATCTGTCAAGATGTATTCCTGTGAAAAGCTAACAGTAAGCCTTTCAACAACAACAAAAAATTATATATTACGAGTGTCCGTTACTTGTTTCAAATAGATGTATGATAGTTTGAGATTGTTTAAAATCTTGTAATAGCTATATGTAAGGGAAAAAATGATTTTATCTAAATGCATGAAACCGTTTCCCAGTGAAAAGCGGACAAAGGAGGGCTTCTCACATAACAGACGAAAAAAATCAGAAATTTTGAGGGCCCGCAATTTCATCAAGTAGGTACATGAGAGTATGACATTGCTTGTTGGTGAGTAAGCAATGACAATGAATACATATAGAATCTATATTCATTCATCTATGAAAGATTCTGTATTCACTAGAGTAAATGAGTGACTTTGCCTTATATATATATATATATATATATATATATATATATATATATATATATATATATATATATATATATATATATATATATATATATATATATATATATATATATATATATATATATATATATATATAATGCATGCATGCATGCTACACACGCACACACACACACACACACACACACACACACACACACACAGATGATTGTTGAAACATAACAAAAAGGCATAATAATAAACATAATAAAAAAAATTTTAATAAGGTATTACTCACAACAGCTGACTGTATTGTCACATGTAAATTTTGTGTTTAAAATAAAAGGAAGTGTTTTTTTTTTTAGTCATGATTAAAATGACACTTGGCTTATTTAATTCTAACAGGTTGGCCCAGAAAACAGAATTCTATACCTAAAATTTTACCAAAAACCCTTAGGTGGTATGGATGTTTTTGGGTGTAACTAAAATTAAATAAAATTGTGAAACAAAGTTTAGATTGTTTCATTTAATGTAATAATGGTGTTCATACTATGTCTACGCACCATATATTTTGATAACATATTCCCAAATAAAATTGTGAAACAAAGTTTAGATTGTTTCATTTAATGTAATAATGGTGTTCATACTATGTCTACGCACCATATATTTTGATAACATATTCCCAAATAAAATTGTGAAACAAAGTTTAGATTGTTTCATTTAATGTAATAATGGTGTTCATACTATGTCTACGCACCATATATTTTGATAACATATTCCCAAATAAAATTGTGAAACAAAGTTTAGATTGTTTCATTTAATGTAATAATGGTGTTCATACTATGTCTACGCACCATATATTTTGATAACATATTCCCAAATAAAATTGTGAAACAAAGTTTAGATTGTTTCATTTAATGTAATAATGGTGTTCATACTATGTCTACGCACCATATATTTTGATAACATATTCCCAAATAAAATTGTGAAACAAAGTTTAGATTGTTTCATTTAATGTAATAATGGTGTTCATACTATGTCTACGCACCATATATTTTGATAACATATTCTAAAATAAAATTGTGAAACAAAGTTTAGATTGTTTCATTTAATGTAATAATGGTGTTCATACTATGTCTACGCACCATATATTTTGATAACATATTCCCAAATAAAATTGTGAAACAAAGTTTAGATTGTTTCATTTAATGTAATAATGGTGTTCATACTATGTCTACGCCATATATTTTTGATAACATATTCCCAAATAAAATTGTGAAACAAAGTTTAGATTGTTTCATTTAATGTAATAATGGTGTTCATACTATGTCTACGCACCATATATTTTGATAACATATTCCCAAATAAAATTGTGAAACAAAGTTTAGATTGTTTCATTTAATGTAATAATGGTGTTCATACTATGTCTACGCACCATATATTTTGATAACATATTCCCAAATAAAATTGTGAAACAAAGTTTAGATTGTTTCATTTAATGTAATAATGGTGTTCATACTATGTCTACGCACCATATATTTTGATAACATATTCCCAAATAAAATTGTGAAACAAAGTTTAGATTGTTTCATTTAATGTAATAATGGTGTTCATACTATGTCTACGCACCATATATTTTGATAACATATTCCCAAATAAAATTGTGAAACAAAGTTTAGATTGTTTCATTTAATGTAATAATGGTGTTCATACTATGTCTACGCACCATATATTTTTATAACATATTCCCAAATAAAATTGTGAAACTAAATTTAGATTGTTTCATTTAATGTAATAATGGTGTTCATACTATGTCTACGCACCATATATTTTGATAACATATTCCCAAATAAAATTGTGAAACAAAGTTTAGATTGTTTCATTTAATGTAATAATGGTGTTCATACTATGTCTACGTACCATATATTTTTATAACATATTCCCAAATAAAATTGTGAAACAAAGTTTAGATTGTTTCATTTAATGTAATAATGGTGTTCATACCATGTCTACGCACCATATATTTTTATAACATATTCCCAAATAAAATTGTGAAACAAAGTTTAGATTGTTTCATTTAATGTAATAATGGTGTTCATACTATGTCTACGCACCATATATTTTGATAACATATTCCCAAATAAAATTGTGAAACAAAGTTTAGATTGTTTCATTTAATGTAATAATGGTGTTCATACTATGTCTACGCACCATATATTTTTATAACATATTCCCAAATAAAATTGTGAAACGAAATTTAGATTGTTTCATTTAATGTAATAATGGTGTTCATACTATGTCTACGCACCATATATTTTGATAACATATTCCCAAATAAAATTGTGAAACAAAGTTTAGATTGTTTCATTTAATGTAATAATGGTGTTCATACTATGTCTACGTACCATATATTTTTATAACATATTCCCAAATAAAATTGTGAAACAAAGTTTAGATTGTTTCATTTAATGTAATAATGGTGTTCATACCATGTCTACGCACCATATATTTTTATAACATATTCCCAAATAAAATTGTGAAACAAAGTTTAGATTGTTTCATTTAATGTAATAATGGTGTTCATACTATGTCTACGCACCATATATTTTTATAACATATTTCCAAATAAAATTGTGAAACAAAGTTTAGAAAATAAAATTGTGAAACAAAGTTTAGATTGTTTCATTTAATGTAATAATGGTGTTCATACTATGTCTACGCACCATATATTTTTATAACATATTCCCAAATAAAAATATTTGAAAATTATACGCAGATACCCAAAAACAATCAGAAAAATCATAGTTGGAAATTCTAAAAAAAAAATTGAACAAAGTGCTTTAGGAAAACTATTGTTACAAATAACTAGAATAATCTTTTATAAATAGTACAAATAGTACACACCTTACAAGTCACAGCAGCTTCGTCAATAGTTTTTCTTAACATAGCAAGGGCTCGTTCATTCTCTTCCTTAAGTTTGAAGCGTAGCTGATCGGCAAACGATTTGAATGGTGATTTTGATCTTCGATACCTCCTGTCCGATTCAGGTGGCGGTGATCTGTGGACTTTCGGTGGCGGTGATCTGTGGACTTTGGGTGGTGGTGACCTGCAACGATATCGAGTCCTTGACCTCGACCTACTTCTAGACCTAGAGCGGATTTTGTGTCTAGATCTGGATTCAGGTCTGTATCTACGTTTTGATTTTGAGTAGCTTCTTGATCTATGCCTATCCCTAGACCTGGAGCGTCTGTGGGAACATGCTTATTAATGAATAATACGTCTATGTTCAGCAATAAAATAAAAATAATAAAACTAAAAATAAATAATAAACTAAACTCCTTGGAAAATAATAACTTCATAATATGAAAAATTATATAAAAATGTATAATCGAAGGAAAATTTTGTATTCAATATTATTTTGTATATTGTTAGGATTAAATAAATTATAGACTATGTTAAATTAATAACATGTCAGATTGTGAAACACACCCAAAAAATGGGCCATACAAAAATTAATATTTATTACTGATTGATTATTTAATTTTATTTTATTTGCAGAACTTGCGAGAACGTTTCATTGTTTAAATTTAAAAAAAAGATTAAAAACAAATTATATATACAGTACACTGTATTATAATTCCCAAAACTATTATGAAGTACATGGAAGGTACTTGTCTCCATACTATAAGGAATTGTGCTAGGCATCACTTTGTTATTATCTAGTAACGGTTACTGAAGAATAACTATAATAACCGTTATCAAAAGTAACAAATAACGGTTACTGGGCTGATGTGTTATAACGCCTGATGTGTTATAACGCCTAACAACAGTTTAGTAGTATCATACTTTTCCGCCAAGTGCAATGCAATAATGATCATCAGTGATGTCATAATGAATAACGTTTTATAGAGGCGAGATTGTGAATGCTAACAGACGGTTAACAATTTACAAGTGAAAATACCAGTTCAGTTATTTGTATAGTTTACTATATTTTTGGTATTATTGTTTGAAACTGAATAAATATTGTAAATATTTTTAGTTTGTAAAAGTAACATAAAATAAATTAGTTTTCTTTCTTTTAATAAATAACACACACACACACACACACACACACACACACACACACACACACACACACACACACACACACACACACACACACACACACTCACACACACACACACACACACACACACACACACTTACGCACACACGCACACACACACACACGCACACACACACACACACACACACACACACACACACACACACACACACACGCGCACATACACACGCACACACACACACACACACACGCGCACACGCACACACACACACGCACACACATGCACACACACATAATAATAATATATACACATTATATAATAATATACACATTATGTATTATGTACACACACACACACACAACGTGTGTGTGTGTGTGTGTGTGTGTGTGTGTGTGTGTGTGTGTGTGTGTGTGTGTGTGTGTGTGTGTGTGTGTGTGTGTGTGTGTGTGTGTGTGTGTGTGTGTGTGTGTGTGTGTGTGTGTGTGTGTGTGTGTGTGTGTGTGTGTGTGTGTGTGTGTGTGTGTGTGTGTGTGTGTGTGTGTGTGTGTGTGTGTGTGTGTGTGTGTGTGTGTGTGTGTGTGTGTGTGTGTGTGTGTGTGTGTGTGTGTGTGTGTGTGTGTGTGTGTGTGTGTGTGTGTGTGTGTATATATATCCCTTCAACAGACTGGGACGTAGCTTTTTTCCAATGAAATTCACAAAAAATAAAAAAAAAAATTGATTTACCAACATCATTTAATTATTCATAAGATATTTACTCACCTTTTTCTAGAATTCAAAGGCCTGTACACAATATGGTGTTGAAAGTCATCTGGCGAACTAGACCGGTATCTCTTTTTTTCTTTGGGCCGGGATTTGGACCGCGAACGCCGTCGCCTGTACGCCCTGGGAGGTGTTCTCGACCTGGTCGGAGATTTGGATCTGGACTTAGACAGGCTGCTCAAACTGTGTTTTCTTGTATAAAAGCTTGGAGATCTCGACCTAGACCTCGAAGTTACCGTTGTCGGGACTGGTTTCACAGCGCTCGACGTGTCTCTGTCAGCAGCCAGCGACTTGCCGATAATGTTGGACAACGCTTTGTTATGAAAACTGATCGGAGTCTGAGCCGCGGAATGCTTTACTTTTTTATCTGCCGTTAAAATATTTGTACTTTGCGACCTTACAGGCTGGGTAATTATCTCACTGAACTGTTTCGGTGGAGATTTTTTATCGTTAACATCTTGATGGTCGTCTTGCAGAAACGGTATTCCTTTAGACGGTCTTATCTTGAAAAGTGCCTGCTGAAAAACGGATAAGCCTTTCATTCTGGGATCGTTGTCGAAAGCATTTTGCTTCACCAAATCGCTGTACGTAACAAATAACTCTCCGTCATCGCTGGCATTCGTTGGATCTTCTACAGCTTGTGCTTCCGTATCCGCAGGCGACATTGGAGAACTCAAATTTAATATTTCTATTTCATCTTGTGGTTTTGAAACTTCGACATTTTGTATTTCTACATCGGGTGAAAGTTCTCGACTTTTGCAAAATTGAGAGAATGACAGCATAGGAATTATTTTTCTCTTTTTCTTAACGTGAATTCCATTTTGACCGAGTAAACCTTGTTTTTCTAATTCTTTAGCTGCTTTTTTCAATTTGCTTTTATTCTCGCCATGTTTCTTCTTATATTCTTTTTTTATGTAATCTATGTACTTTTTGTAGTGTTTATGTTTTTTATTTATTTTCTCAGGCAGTTTATACTTATGTTCGGATTTTTTCACCTTGTCATAACTAGACCTCCGTTTCTTTTCCGGCGACTTCGAACTGGTTCTTCTTTTTTCTTTTTGATGTTTGGCTTTATCCTTCTTAACGTCCAACTTTAAATGCCGCGTATGTTCAGACTTCGTATGACTTCTCGGCAGTTCAATAACAGATTTCACCTTCTTCAAGCTTTTGTGTTTCTTTTTTTTCTTTTCTTTTTTCATCATTTGTTTCATATACAAATCGCACTTTTTATAATATTCTTCCAAAATTATTTTGTTCCTTTCGTACTCCTCTTTTGAAATAAGCTTTTTACCGGTGTTATTTTCATATGCAAGATTATTCGATACAGTGATACTTAACGACTTAATATCATTAAAAACGTGTTTCTTGCTAATAACTTTGAAATCAGGGCCTACTTCACCGTCGCTAACACCAACTAACTGCGGATCGGAACTGTTCAAAACACCTTCTTCTTCGCTAGAATAATATTCTCCTGATTCAATATCGTCACCGGCCAAGTCGTTGTCAGATATAGCCTCCAAGTCATTATTTGAATTACCTTCATTGGAGATAGGTAAACGTTTTTCTTTCGTGTAATCTCTCGAGGATTTTGCAGATCCGTACAAATTATCTACATCATCATCATCGCTGACTAATCTCTCGAAGCTATTGTACATTCCCTGTTCTCTTTTTTTATCTTCTACAGCGGATTTGACAAGATCATAATGATTTGTTTCGTTTTTTTCGCATTTATCTGTTTCAATTATTTCATCATCTTTTGGACGCAGCAACTCTATAGGTATGCTTTGTAAATTTTCCAAATAGCTGACAACTTCTTTATCCAAGTCGAAGCCTGCGAGGTAGTCTGAATCGTCCCCGTCACTTTCATCCGTGTCCTTCGGTGATTTGTCGCTGTCCATCTTCTTTGTTTACCTTAAGTACTGTAACAGAAAATAATAAAAGAGGTTATTACGTTACAAATCGTGCTAAAAGAAGAAAGGAATTCAAATTCTTTACCGTGTATACGAGGTGTGTTCAGAAAGTAACGAGAAATTTAAAATTTCGCGGGCTTGGAGAGTCCGATTGTCAGACATTTTTTTTATTATGTTGGTATACATGCCCTTGAAGTATGATAAAACTTTCAACTGTTTTCATTGTTGACTTTGTCTGTGACAGCCACTAAGGTTAGACGTGTTTTTATGAGCTCGGGAGATTTTCGTTTGTTAAAATAAATGGATCAAAGAATTTGTATCAAATTTTGCGTAAAAAATGGAATAAAGTGTAACAAAGTGTGTGAAATGTTCACAAGGGCCTATGGTGAGTCTGCTATGAGTAAAGCAGGAGTTTATGAGTGGTATAAGCGTTTCTAAGAAGGCCGTGAAGACGTTGAAGATGACGAACGCCCTGGACACCCCAGCACATCAACAACCGATGAAAACGTGGAAAAAGTTAAAGAAATGGTTATGAACAATCGCCGAACCACAATTAGAGAGGTCGCTGATGATGTTGGCGTATCGATTGGATCATGTCATGACATTGTTTCCAGTGTTTTGTGTATGAAACGCGTGGCAGCAAAATTCGTTCCAAAATTGTTGAATTTTGAACAAAAACAGCGGCGAATGGAAGTTGCTCAGGAGTTACTAAATGAAGTCAACGACGATGCATAATTACTGAAACGTATTATAACAGGTGACGAAACATGGGTTTACGGATATGACGTCGAAACTAAGGCTCAATCATCCTAGTGGAGGCATTCTGGCCCGCCAAGACCGAAAAAGGCTCGACAAGTGCGGTCGAACGTGAAGGATATGCTCACCGTGTTCTTCAATATTAATGGCATAGTGCATCATGAATTCCAGCCACCAGGTGAAACGGTCAATAAGGAGTACTACTTACAAGTTCAACGCCGTTTGCGTGAAGCAATCCGAAAAAAACGCCCGGATCTGTGGAAAAACAATTCATGGCTTTTGCACCACGATAATGCACCAGCTCACACTTCATTGCTTGTTCGTGAATTGTTGGCCAAAAACAGTACTGTAACGATGCCCCAGTCTCCATATTCGCCAGACATGGCTCCGTGTGACTTTTTCTTATTTCCAAAAATAAAGAGAACCTTAAAGGGCCGTCGTTTTATAGCTGTAGATGGCATTAAAAGCGCATCGCTGAAAGAACTAAAGGCTATCTCAAAGATCGAGTTTGAGAAGTGTTGGCACAAGTGCATAATCTCCAATGGGGACTATTTTGCAGGCGACAACATCAATGTAGAAGAATAAATAAATATTTTGTTCAAAAAATTAAAATTCTCGTTACTTTCTGAACACACCTCGTACTTGTATTATATTGAGTTTTTTTCAAAACGTCCTTTGTCCACCGGATGACGAAATCGAGATTTTTATTTATACGTATTCTTTATACATAACCTATAGAAAATATAAGCGTATTTTAAGCCAAAACGTCCTATAAATAATAAATATTTAAGTTTAAATATGTGGTTTGGAATCAAAACGTATTTTGTCCAACCAACATGGCCGACTAGAATTAACTACAGAAGGATTCAGTTTTTATTTTCAAAATGGCCTTCAATACTTTAGTACATGAATGGTGTTTCTTCACTTTAGTTTCAAACTGTCTTTGTCCACTGAGATATCAACATTACAACCTTTGGAAAAGTACTAAAAATAATATTAATTCTGTTTGTATCTCTTTGTTTCATGTGTATTTTAAAGAGTGATAATCCTGCTTGTAAGCAGGAAATTGTTTATTTGTGATTCTTACAATAGGTTATGTTGAAGTGTTGTTTAGAAGTTAAGCGTTTAAGGCATCCGAATTTTGTATGTTTTGATCGTGATTTTGTGTCATATATTAAGTATTTTTATTATTTTCGTAGTACCGTGTATTGGTTTTCATATTTTAGTAATTTTACCACTGAAAAGGCTTTTTCAATTTATTATGACTTTTTATTATTATTATTATTTCCTAATAGCCTAAATATAAATATAATATTGATTTTCTTAAACAATGGTCTAAATTTTGACAATAATTAAATATTTTTGCTGACTATTAATTAAATATTAATTAATTGACACAAATTAAGTATTTCACTTAATTTTTTTTTTATTTTAATTTATATTTTTTGTATTTTATTAGTGTTTCAATAATATTTGTTTAAATAAATAAATTATTTATTTAAATAAAATTGTTTTTATTATTATTATTTTTTCCTAATAGCCTAAATATAAATATAATATTGATTTTCTTAAACAATGGTCTAAATTTTGACAATAATTAAATATTTTTGCTGACTCTAATTAATTAAATATTAATTAATTGAAACAAATTAAGTATTTCACTTAAATATTTTTTTTTAATTTTAATTTATATTTTTTGTATTTTATTAGTGTTTCAATAATATTTGTTTAAATAAATAATTATTATTTATACAGTAAAAATGCTAAATTTTTTTTCCTTTTATTATTATTATTTTTTTTCCTAATAGCCTAAATATAAATATAATATTGATTTTCTTAAACAATGGTCTAAATTTTGACAATAATTAAATATTTTTGCTGACTAATTAATTAAATATTAATTAATTGACACAAATTAAATATTTCACTTAAATATTTTTTTTAATTTTAATTTATATTTTTTGTATTTTATTAGTGTTTCAATTATATTTGTTTAAATAAATGAGTATTACTATGGTTTTTGCTGTACAGTGCCAAATGCTAACATTTTTAAACAAACTTTCCTTTTTATTATTATTATTATTTTTTCCTAATAGCCTAAATATAAATATAATATTGATTTTCTTAAACAATGGTCTAAATTTTGACAATAATTAAATATTTTTGCTGATTCTATTAATTAAATATTAATTAATTGACACAAATTAAGTATTTCACTTAATTTTTTTTTATTTTAATTTATATTTTTTGTATTTTATTAGTGTTTCAATAATATTTGTTTAAATAAACGAGATATTGCTATGGTTTCTGCTGTACAGTGCCAAATGCTAACATTTTTAAACACACTTTCCTTTGTCCATTATTTTTAACACGTCTCTTGTTTACTCTTCATATTCAAAGTATCCCTTATCCATAAAGATTTATTTATTTATTAATAAACTGTAAAAGTCTTTCCTTTTGCCTTTTAAAATTGCGTTTGCTATCACCATAAACAAGTGACAGGGACAAACACTTCAAAGGGCAGGTTGTGTTTATCAAATGCCGTCTTTACTCACGGACGGCATTGTATGTAGCCTTTTCAAGGGTAACAAAATCAACTAACAAGCACTTTGTGCTTGTATCCATTAAAGAAAATGAAATACAAAAAGTACAAGAATATTACATTCTTACATCAAATATCCTTTACAAGGAGATACTGTAACGCCCTGTAAAAATTTCTATTAAAAAAACAATTATCTGTATTGAAATGTATATTAGTATAATGACTCATAAATTTGTGATTATTTCAAACCGATCGCTTTTCGATTTATTTTTTAAACATGTTTTCGCTTCCTTCCAACTAACGCCCTCACCCCAACGACTACACTTATTCAAAAGGCTGTGTTTACTTAAAACTTTCACAGTGCACTGGCCTCCTGGTATATAGTATAATGGCTTTAATTATAATTTACATTTTTATTACTGAACTTATTTATATACATTAAAGAAAATATTACACGAAGTTGTACAAAATATATTTTTCATTAACCGTAAACGCTCCAACAACATCGTGCTAGACGGCTGGGTGTATACTGTAGTATAATGGCGTTAATTGTAATTTAAATACTTGTTATTGAACGTATTTACTTACACAATAACATTGACATTATCATTAAAATATTAAATGTAAACACATTTTTACTATAAACGCACTAAAGTATTGTGTGCTAGATGGGTCGGTATGTAGTAGTGTAATTGTATTAATTATAATTAAAAGATTTATTATTCGTTATTTTATAAACATAATTTTAAACAAATATATATATTTAATAATGTACACAAAAAGCGTAACCGTGACGGCCAAACCTTACGTCATCTCCCAACAAAAGAGCTAGACTCTCTGACAAGACAGGACCGTATATAGAACTTTTCACTTAAAAAACAATTGTTCACTTTTCCTCAAACGTCCTAGTACTGCACTTGTTAAAGAATGGGACGCCAAGAATACGTTTGCCTCTCAACAACTAGAAACGGCCTTTTACTTGAAACGTGCACCCAGCACTATGAGGCATTGACATCTCGAAGCATATTCTATCAGTTATCACTACCATAAAATACACTGTTTTAAATTACAATCTTCGAAAAATTAAACATTTCTAGGTCTTAAATATAAAATTAATCTAAGTTACATTTTTTTGTAATTGTAATAAACTAGAGGTATTACCCCTGAGGTCTCCGGCCGCTTTGTAACCTCTAAATTGCCGCAGGGATGGGTGCAGACTAACGAGAGGTTTTAGACGTCGCTCGCGGTACCCGAGTCTAACCACACTTACACTTACGACTTTAACACTTTACACTCACACTTACACTTAGGGAGGGGATAATAGCCTCATTGTGCTTTTCGCCTTAAAATAACAAAAAAATGTAGTCTCTAAATAAACAATTTTCGACTGCAATCGTTTCAATAATTACTTTCGAAGTATAAACAACTCATAATATTGTCTGGAGTTATGTGATAATCAAACATGCACAATACAGTAACCTATTTAAAAGCTGATACACCTACCTCTACCAGAAAGATTCAAGACCAATGCAATGATCGCTTGAATGAATCAAGACCAAGTCTGAAGGGACCAATCTATTTTGAAAGCTTCCAGTACAACTTTTATATAAACTATCACGAGCCACCCTATCTGAAAGGTACTATCCCAGACTCTACCTGAAAATCCATCTGATATATTAAAGGTCAACCCGACCTAATTGTGTCCGTCAATCTAAAACCTTCTACACCAATATCTGAAGTATCCAGACAAATACCATCTCCAGAGGCACGTCTTTCTGAAAGATCCTATCCCAGCCTCTACCTAAAGTATCCACACGAACCTTTATCTGATAGATTCAAGGTCAACCCGACCTAATTATGTCCGTCTAAAACCTTCTACACCAATATCTGAAGTATCCAGACAAATACCATCTCCAGAGGCACGTCTATCTGAAAGATCCTATCCCAGCCTCTACCTGAAGTATCAACACGAAACTCCATCTGATAGATTCAAGGTCAACCCGACCTAATTATGTCCGTCTAAAACCTTCTAGACCAACGTCTGAAGTATCCAGACCAATCCCATCTCTAGAGGCCCGTCTATCTGAAGGATATTATCCCAGCCTCTATCTGAAGTATCCACACGAACCTCTACCTGATAGATTCACGGTTAACCCGACCTAATTGTGTCCGTCTATCTAAAACCTTCTAGACCAACGTCTGAAGTATCCAGACCAATCCCATCTCTAGAGGCCCGTCTATCTGAAAGCCCCTAGTCCAACCTTAATCGTATCCAGACAAACCTTCATACGAAAGATTTAAGATCAACACCTTCTGAAGAGGTCAGCCTATCTGAAAGCTCCTAGTCCAAATTTAATCCTAAGAATTCAGACAAACCTTCATCTGAAAGATTCAAGACCAACCCCTTCTGAAGAGATCAGCCTATCTGAAAGATCCTAGTCCAAATTTAATCTTAAGAATTCAGACGAACTTTCATCTGAAAGATTCACGATCAACCTCAACTGGCTGTGCTTGTTTGTCTAAAAGCTCCTAAACCAACCTTAATCTGAAGTATCCAGACAAATCTTCATATGATATATTCAAGACTAACTCCATCTGAAGGAGCCTGGTCCATTTAAAAGCTTCTAGTCTAACATCTATCTTTTTTACCTTATACGTTTTTATTTCATTAAATAAATGTTTGTTTTAAAAATGTTTTTATATACATATTTATTTATTACTGTATTTTAACATAGGTACTTTTCTTCATTTCACCATTAAGTTATACTTTTTAATGTTTTAGTTTAGATATTTGTAAACGGGAGTTGTAGTCCAGACACGATACACTGCATATTTATTTTGATTAGGCGTATAAATGATAGCAACAATCGTATGAATACTCCATTACTAACAAAAATGATATTGATTGTTGCCTTTTAATTTCTCACTAATGTCCAATTCTGATTAATCATTAAAATTTATTAACACTATACAAAAAACGTAAGTGGATTATTCAAAGTATATGACCCACGCTGCGTTCTGCCCTATGTAAAACAGTTACGCGAGGTCAAAATACTCCCTCAATTATAGTCAACTCATTCTGCACATACTTGAGTACCCAAAAACAGTCTGGATTTTTCATCTTTTTCAAAGATCTTTTTGAAGCATCTTATTTAACTCCAGCAACTGCCACCACTATTGCTGCTATTGAAACATTTTGTCGCCCAAAAAATACCAAAAACCGACATAATTATTTTTCATTTCTTCACTAAACAACGAATAAATATACTTTTTTCGATACTGGTAAAAACGACGTGACAAGGAAAAACAAATAAATTTTAAATTGTCCAGTAATTCTTACCGCTAAAGGTAAAAAAAGGAATTGGGTGTAAACAAATAAAGAAAACCTTTAAATAAACAAATTTCTTTATTATGATTACTTAGACAATACAAATATAAAGTAGCATAAACAAGATTAACATATAACTGTTTAGAATACGTATCTATAAGATAAACCATGAAACTGATTAGCTTAGTGTTGTAACACTTAAGCTGTATCATAGTTTAAACAAATATTCACTTCTTTCGGCACAAGAAAGAATTATGTTAATGGGAAGAATCTGTCCAACTTGCTTTGGACCATTAGTGATATTTCATACGTGCATTAACAACCGCAAAAATGTTATCAACAAAAATTTTAACGACTCCTAAAAAACTTGTCTAGAAATCAGATTAGGCGCTAATTCAAGGTCAGGGTCTGGGCTTTAACATGATGGCCGCTCCAATAGCTCATTTACCAAAGGAAATTCACTAATACTACTGCTAATCTACTGCTAACAACTAATGTACTAACTTTTCTATGAACGTTTTAATGCACAGTTTTTATTATACTAATTATAACTTTATGACCTAACATAACTTACATTAACAATACTATTTGCCAAATAATAAGCTATTTAGCTTTACGTTTTTATAGGCAATATCGTAACAGGATAATTTGTTTTGTAACTTAGTACGGTCCGAACGACGTATGTGCAAGATTTTTTCCCAATAACTTCCGTTTCAAGATGGCGGTCTCTGATTTAACAGTGACCAGTGTATTCTGTTTTTTCCAAAAGCACTGACCGATTGTTTTGAAATTTGGTACGACGATACCTTGTACCAAATGACGTATGTATAAAACTTTTTCCTATTTACTTCCGTTTCAAGATGGCCGCTTCTGATTTAACAGTGACCAGTGTATTCTGTTTTTTTCAAAAGCACTGACCGATTGTTTTGAAATCTGGTACGACGATACCTTGTACCAAATGACGTATGTATAAAACTTTTTCCTATTTACTTCCGTTTCAAGATGGCGACCTGTGATTTAACGATGTCGAGTGTATGCAATTTTATGAACCTCGTTGTTTTAAAATTTGGTAAGAAGATATTTTTATAAAATCCAAAATACGCAAGTATAAGATTTGTTCCCGTTTACTTCCGTTTCAAGATGGCGACCTGTGATTTAACGATGTCGAGTGTATGCAATTTTATGAACCTCGTTGTTTTAAAATTTGGTAAGAAGATATTTTTATAAAATCCAAAATATGTAAGTATAAGATTTGTTCACGTTTCAAGATGGCGGCTCTGATTCAACGTTGAGAATGTAGTCGCTGGTTATTTCCTCTAATACTGATCATAATTTTGATCGCATCATGGGGAAAAACATTAATTTCCAATAAAGTCTGTTCAGTAAAATTACAATTACCGGTTACATTGGCGGAAAACGTTACGAGCGCTGTCGTGAAGCGCTTTGTACATTAAATAAGAATATACTGCGATGTCTACTGTTAATTAGAAAAAATGTTATTTTTTAACATCTTTATGCCAGTTAGACTAAAGAGGACGAGGGATTTGGTTAACAAAAGGGTAAAGCTCACAGTACGACCTTGACAAATAGCAGACTGGTCGGTGTACTTGCCACCTCGACCACGCCGGCCCTAAATGCTACTCGACGCTGCAATCAAATAAAACTTAATGACACAAATTATTCAGTTTTAACAAAACAATCTTGAATTTGTTTTATTTAATACTCACTACAGTATTTCACTTATTCACAGATCCTCTTCTTTCCTACAATATCCTTCAATCGCTTACATTTTTTTACACTAATTTTTATTATTATTAATATTTTACACCATGAACGATATTTTAAAACTACAACAGAAAGTATAGTTATACTGTATTTATGAAGTTGTTTTAATGCACAATCATATTAGTTAAGCAGCACAAATAACCAGGAACCATTGAATATAAAAACACCGCCCAAGTTATAAAATCATGCAGCAAACATTTTTTTAAAAATAAAGCACAAACCAATAAAAAATATAATGCAAAACACCTATTAATAAGCAAGCCAGACTAAAAGATTAATAATTTTATACGATAGATTTTCTTTGATTTTTTAATTTATGCTGCAACTCAAATCATGGAAGTCCCACCACGGAGATGTCTTGCGTACATGTAAGATGTAAGCGAATTTCCAAAATTGTTTTTAAGGACTTTAAACGGTCATTTTTAAACGGCTAAACGGACTTTTTCTCGGTGATAGTTATGGAATCAAACTGGACCGAAACGGTTTTTAAAGACTTTAAACGGTCATTTTTAAACGGCTAAACGGACTTTTTCTCGGTCATAGTTATGGAATCAAACTGGACCAAAACGGTTTTTAAAGACTTTAAACGATCATTTTTAAACGGCTAAACGGACTTTTTCTCGGTGATAGTTATGGAATCAAACTGGACCAAAACGGTTTTTAAAGACTAAACGGTCATTTTTAAACGGCTAAACGGACTTTTTCTCGGTCATAGTTATGCAATCAAACTGGACCAAACCGGTTTTTAAAGACTTTAAACGATCATTTTTAAACGGCTAAACGGACTTTTTCTCGGTGATAGTTATGGAATCAAACTGGACCAAAACGGTTTCAGTGATAGTTATGGAATCAAACTGGACCAAAACGGTTTTTAAAGACTTTAAACAGTCATTTTTAAACGGCTAAACGGACTTTTTCTCGGTCATAGTTATGGAATCAAACTGGACCGAAACGGTTTTTAAAGACTTTAAACGGTCATTTTTAAACGGCTAAACGGACTTTTTCTCGGTCACAGTTATGGAATCAAACTGGACCAAAACGGCGTCAATATAACTATTTTAACATTACGTTTCAACGACCACTCAATACTTGTTCCAGGGCTCATGATCAATGTTCCGCCTGTTTCACCATTTTTTTAATGAACATTCTCTGGTAACGCAATAAGCTTTTAATCCGGTAAGTTGATTATATTCAGTAATTACGAATATATTTACCTATTCAGAGGGACACACGTTTAATTGTCTTTCATCGCTACCAACTGCGACAACCTAAAACACAAATTAAACAATAAATTATAAGGCTTACTTAAAATAAACTATCCTATTTTATTATATAACTTTGTTATAATTGCAGTAATTAACTTACCTTAATTTCATTGTCTAACAATACTTTATTGCTACACCCCCCAACAATGTTGTTGGTGCTCGGTGTTCGAAGTGACTAAAGCATCGGTCAGTCTACTGCATCACTTAACTGCGCACCCAACGTCCTTAAAGTTTAAGCCGCAGTTGCTTCCGTTGCTTCCTTTACCCGACGTCCTCATTAGCCTAACTGACAAAGTGTAGACGTTACGCAATATATATATACATATATATATCATATATATCCAGAGGATGATGTACGTAATGCTCCAGGAACTAACAATCCCTGAGCAAAAATGTTCCTGGTTTTTTTACCAGAATCTGACTTACTACAAATTTCTTCCTAAAGGTAAACTAGTTAGCGTAACAATGACCTGTACAAGGAATTCTTTTTGAATATTACAGCTTTTGGCGAAAAGCACATGAAGGCTATCATCGCCGTCCAGCAAAATATCCTAAGTTGGGGGGACTAAATCTAAATATCGTTAATTCTATACTAAAACTAAAACACTGTAATAGCCACTAAAACTAGACAACATATGAAAAGAAAAAAAAATTACACTGATACGCTGTTCAACAATACCATAGCTACAGTAATTCAAATACATTTATACGAC
Organism: Callitettix versicolor; assembly: GCA_022606455.1. Taxonomy (NCBI): domain Eukaryota; kingdom Metazoa; phylum Arthropoda; class Insecta; order Hemiptera; family Cercopidae; genus Callitettix; species Callitettix versicolor. The sequence continues at coordinate 99,201,602 of CM040185.1, forward strand.
GTAAAACATTAAGAAGGTACAAAGAGATACTGAAACGGCTATCACACGCAATCGGATGAAAACGACGTGGGCAGGGAACGACCGGATTTTGTTGCATGACAATGTCCCGTCACAGCGATCGCCTCGCCAAGCACGATGTTATCACTCTAGAACACCTTCACATTCTCCCGACCTTGAACTATCGGATTTTTACCGTTTTTCACGACTGGAAATGACACTGAAGGGACATCGTTTTGCTGATCCTCAAGAGGTGATGGAAAACGGGACGAAGCGGCTAAATTTCCAAAAATAGCTTTCAGCAGTGTTTCCGAAACAGAATGAACGGTGGAAGACGTGTACTTTTGAAGGAGAGAGCCGCCTCGGTGGTCTAGTGGATATCGTACTAGGCTTTCACCCCGAGGATCCGGGTTCGATTCCCGGCGAGGGCTTGGCATTTTCATACGCTATAAATCATCCCCACCGTCTGCGTTAGCCCAAGTGTGCACAATAGTCGGACGTTAAACACAAAAAAAAAAAAAAATTTGAAGGATAGTATTTTGAAGGAAAATAAGGTTAAATTATACGAACTTTCAGTTTGATTCTACCTCGTCTATGATTTTTTAAGGACCACTCAAAAAATGACCTAAAGGTGAAAGTCTCGTATCTGGCTCTTACCGCAACGGACACTCCAACAGCTCATTTTCAAATGCAAACTGCTAAAAGCACACTGAAGTACACTCGAAATCAACACAATGCAGAAAAACTTCAGCATAGTTACACGTTACAAGGAATTCTCTGACTGAATTCCTTCGCTTACTGTTAGATAAAACATGTTCCAGTCAACCTTATCAAAATGTTCCTTAACCTATGGTTCGGTTTAAACTATTACGTCATGCCACGAATACAAAATATAAATTTTATCTTATCAAAGTGCTTACTGCACAAAAACTACTTCCAATACCAATAGTGGCTTGTGAGTCATGGAAGAAGGAGGCTGTTAAAAAATGCTGACAAACCAATTATAGCTACATAGTTTTAATATTACATGCTATTAATTCTTAAAAACATTTTTCCTAAGAAGAACTTGGGCAGTTTTTTACTTTTTGACTATCCGAATGGAGATTGTGGAAAATCAAGCTCCAGATGTTTTTTAACATGTTTTAAGATATTCTATACTTTGCCAAACATTGTGAGAACGGATTTGGCAATCCCGAGGTGCCCTAACTGGATCTTACCTTTCTTATCTACCTGCTCGTGTTAGATCCCTTCATCCCACATTAAGGTGAACAGCATATGTCAAAAGCTGCATGGCTAAAGGAAAGTTTATGTTAAGAACGGGGATTCTGGATGCCAGATGACCTCCAATTTTAATCTAGGCTTAAATATGCACGTGGGGCTCAGTATATGTGTACACTTTATTTGCCTAGCTACTTGTGGGATTTTGTTGGCAAAAGTGGGACTGGGGAGTAAAAATAGCATGAAAGTGGTGTTGTATCTAACCTCATAAATAGTGAATTACAGCAGCAGACTACAGGGACGCTATGTTAACCTACTCAATCTGCACAGTGAATTACAGCAGACTACAGGGACGCTATGTTAACCTACTCAATCTGCACAGTGAATTACAGCAGACTACAGGGACGCTATGTTAACCTACTCAATCTGCACCGTGAATTACAGCACAATACAGGGACGATATGTTAACCTACTCAATCTGCACAGTGAATTACAGCAGACTACATGGCCGCTATGTTAACCTACTCAATCTGCACAGTGAATTACAGCAGACTACAGGGACGCTAGGTTAACTTACTCAATATGCACAGTGAATTACAGCAGACTACAGGGACGCTATGTTAACCTACTCAATCTGCACAGTGAATTACAGCAGACTACAGGGACGATAGGTTAACCTACACAACCTGCATAGTGAATTACAGCACACTAGAGGGACGCTATGTTAACCTACACAACCTGCATAGTGAATTACAGCACACTACAGGGACGCTAGGTTAACCAACACAACCTGCATAGTGAATTACAGCACACTACAGGGACGCTAGGTTAACCTACACAACCTGCATAGTGAATTACAGCACACTACAGGGACGATAGGTTAACAACCTACAGTGAACATCTCAAATCAGTAAGGCGTCAGCCTATGTCAAATCGAACAAACGTGTACACACGCCTATCGAGAGCGCAAAATCGCAAACTGAGAACAAAGGGAGCGATAGGAAAGCGCTTACAATGAAATCGAGAAGCAGAAGACCGGATTAAATCTTGGGGGTGAGAAACAGTGTTGTCCCTTATAGGGATGCGATGATAAGACTGACGAGTACGTACTCAAAGACTGGAGGGCTGTCAGCCAGGAACATTAATATTCTCAGGTGAGGGTAACTCAAGAAAACCACAGGAGACGTTACAGGGCACTTGAATAGGATAGGAACTACCACGGAGAAACCATGTGTGTTACGCAAGAAAGAAGAGGAATCTGCAGGTCAATAATATATGATTGTAAGGCTCTTGCCGAGAAGAGGCAAAAGGTGTTTAGCTTCCAGGACCCTAAGGCAGAATTAGGTAGTCAGTGGATTGCTGAAATTCATTGATGGAATCAGCTAACTAAAATCCATTAGGCTTAGTTGCATCCTTCAATCTTGGTGCCAGGGGCTACTAGACCATAAACTCAAAAACTAAATATAACCATATTTTAAGCCAGTTAGACTACTGGACGAGGGTAAAGCTCGTCCATTAACGGAAAGGGTAAAGCTCACGGTAGTAACTACGTCTTGAATCTTGAGGTGCGCAATTCAAAGAGCAGCATACTGACCGGTGTTTTATCCACCTCGACCACCGCTCTCAATATGTCCATTGTTATTGAAATGTCCATTTAGTAATGTTATTACAAACTACATGAAAGCAAATTCAATTGCTGCACCAAGTTTGCGTTACGTAAGGTTATTCAAAGTTTATTTTCTATCAAATCAGCGAAACAGCTGCATGCGTACATGCGTTTATATTACGTACAAGAACATTATTTCTTTAACGAACTGTTTGCTGTTTTTTTAATATTTATTTTTAGCCCTCAATGGAGCACATTTAGTCAATGTTGGTTCTTTTGGGCTTTAAACTTTGGTTCTTTTAGGTTTTTCAGATTCTCCCAATACTTTTTCAGTCTTATAAATCTCTGCAGTCTGTAAATACAAAATGTTTGCTGTTAACTTAATGATGACTTAAATAAACAATTCTACGATCTTATAGAAATATAATTAACCATAAAAATTTGATTACATTGTCATGAAAACCGTTAATTGTGTACAATACGTACCGAGTCTAAATCATATCACGGTTGTATTTTCCTACGGAAAATCGCTAGTGAAAATTATGCCGTCTGTGAACACGAAGCAGAAACACTCCTACAAATTCAGACATTAACTTAAATGCATCACGCTAAGCAGACGTCCACGAGATTTTCACAAACTTGGACAAGAAATCGTTACCCAGCAAATGTCGTTTAAAAATAGCTATCACTCAAAATCTTTTTAAAAAATTTATACTTTTTTATCTTACATTTTGTTTTACACTTTTTACCACAGTTAAAGTCTACATTATATAAATTAGCGGTCAAAAATCATTTGCAACAGAAATTTTTAAAAAATTGTTCCGAAATATGGGCAAGTTGATATAGAGATGTTTAAATAAACACCAATTTCGGACTCAAGAAACTTTAAAATGTAAAGCTCGATTTACTCACGATCATACTTTCTTTATAGTTCGTACTGTAAGAAAAAAACTTATGTTTTTACATGAGGTAGTAGTGCACCGACAAAATATTGCAGTTTTTCCAAGCACTAACTTCAGTCATCAACATGACAGGGAATCCAGACTCAATATTTTTGTAACATTAGGCTCATGCTGTTACACATGTGATAAAGGCCCAAAATTTTAAAAAATAATTAGTCTTTCTGTTACAACATACAATCTCTGACAAAAACTCTCAACTATTCCATTACGTCCTTATAAAAATCCATTACTTTTTCACTACGCCAAGTATACACCTTACGAAAATTAATTACACTATCACTAAAGGAATTATACGCCTTATAAAGATCTATTACGTTCTCATTACACGAATTAACGCCTTATAAAGATCTATTACGTTCTCATTACACGAATTAACGCCTTATAAAGATCTATTACGTTCTCATTACACGAATTAACGTCTTATAAAGATCTATTACGTTCTCATTACACGAATTAACGCCTTATAAAGATCCATTACGTTCTCATTACACGAATTAACGCTTATAAAGATCCATTACGTTCTCATTACACGAATTAACGCCTTATAAAGATCCATTAAGTTCTCATTACGCGAATTAACACTTATAAAGATCCATTAAGTTCTAATTACACGAATTAACGCTTATAAAGATCTATTAAATTCTCATTACACGAATTAACGCCTTATAAAGATCCATTACGTTCTCATTAGGCGAATTAACGCCTTATAAAGATCCAGTACGTTCTCACTACACGAATTAACGCTTATAAAGATCTATTACGTTCTCATTACACGAATTAACGCTTATAAAGATCTATTACGTTCTTATTACGCGAATTAACGCCTTATATAGATCAATTACATTCTCATTATATACGTTTTCTAAGCGAAGCATTATTATACTTTGTAAAATGTTTTCACATGTATTAATCATGGCCTGGCAAAGAGCACATGATGGGCTGTTTGAAAGCGTCACCCAATGGCAAACAACCTCTAACGGGCTAAGCGTCACCCCAGTGACAAACAACCTCTAACGGGCTAAGCGTCATCCCAGTGGCAAACAACCTCTAACGGGCTAAGCGTCACCCCAGTGGCAAACAACCTCTAACGGGCTAAGCGTCACCCCAATGGAAAACAACCTTTAACGGGCTAAGCGTCACTCCAATGGCCCAATGGCAAACAACCTCTAGCGGGCTAAGCGTCACCCCAATGGCAAACAACCTCTAACGGGCTAAGCGTTACCCCAGTGGCAAACAACCTCTAACGGGCTAAGTGTCATCCCAATGGCAAACAACCTCTAACGGGCTAAGTGTCACCCCAATGGCAAACAACCATGGATGGACTGTTTGAAAGCGTCATTCCAATAGCAAACCAACTAATGATGGGCTGTTTGAAAGCATCAAGTGTAAAAATTACAATTTTTTAACTCAATGGGGCTGAAAATGGATTCAATAAAAACATTCACGAATCAATTATTAATAATTACCACACTTTCAATGTACAATACTTCTGTGTGACAGTGAAAATGTCTATTAGTAACAGTATGTATTAATTACAATTTGCATAAACAGTAGATCAAAAGAAAGTTTCTTCTTTTTGTAACAGCTTGTAAGAAATCGTAAGTTTTTGCAAAATGGAAAATATAGAACAATTAAAAATTTTACTAATTTTGAGATAAAACACACTATTATATAAAATTACAGTGATCTATTACACCGAGAGGAAAACTGTCTTTGAACATTGAACATCTCAGTCTTATGAAGTATCGCTGGTAAAAAAAGTAGCCTACAATACTGTTTATTGTTAACTGGAAAATATCGGCTAATGAAATGATTGAGTAAAGTTGAATATTAATGTAGAAATATGTAGTTCATGCTTCAGTTAAACACTATAGTAAAGAAAATAGGTGTTATTTTAACTATTAGCTAGTACAAATAAATTATTTATAAGTCAGCTTTTGTTTTATCAGACTTCTTTTAAAACAAAACAAAAGTTCTCTCAAAAACCCCAAAATGAAATTAAACACACATTTTGTATTTTACATAAGAGATTATTATTAGGTTAACAGTATGTAGGATGTATGCAACAAAAACTTTTAAACATATGTGGTTATGGTAAAACAAAAATAAAACAGCATGTATATATTTAAGAGGGAGAGATAATTTTACAAACTATTTTAATCTAATGTTTATAATAATAGTGAACTATGTAGCCTACCTTCTCTACATAGGAAATGCAATAAGCTACTATTATTCTACAACTTACCACATAAATAAATAACATTTAAATAGGATGAAATACAATACTGACATTCAGCAGGTCGAAGTATAAATTAAAACTTATAATTTAATTAACTTTGTATTAATTAACCTAAAACTTAAATAAGTTTTAAAATTTGTATAGCATAATTTAAATTAACACAAATAACATGCAGACAAATAATTCCCATTCACGTTTCACTAAAATCTACTATACATATAATAAAATCCTTCATCCTCCCACTATTCATAGGCCAATTGTATGTTGCAACCTTAAATTCTTTTAAATTACAAATCCCAAAGTACAAAAAAAAATCATTTGTGAGTCTCGCACAAAAGGCTAGGTTGTGTATCTGCCATCTTGAAATGCACGATTGCTTGACATTTCTTTCTGTTCTCTTACCATATTTCACTCGAGCAGACTACACTTAACGATGGATTAACTAGGTGCTGCACAAAATAACAGGACTAGGCCTACTTTGTTGAAAGTGGTAAAATGAAAAGTAGAGTGTGTTTAAAACAAAAAGGCTTTTACGAAAATGGAGCTGTTCAAGCTCCAGAAATCCCAACTAGATCTAATAACGAACAAAAAAGAATACAAGAAAATAATAAATAATGGTACATAATAAATTCTAACCTTCAAATTTTAGTATAATGTTATTATTACACAGCTACAAATGAACAGTTTTTAAAGCATCACAATTGTCAATACAGTAGTTCAATCGCCATGTTTTCCATCCAATTCTCCTTTTGTAAGCACTATTGTAGTACAGTATGCACAATAGTAATGACGTTGGCACAACCTATGATAGTTAAACTCATTTGCTTTAAATACAAAATCAACAAATTGCACATATTTATCCAATCAACGTACAACAAATCACAAGCACAAAGCTCGACATTCACTATAAACTACAGACAAAGAAAAAGAGAGAGCTTGTAACGTGGTCTGTTCTGCCGAGCGCGCGGGTTCGCCTAGGCAAGGTGATGTGGAGGGGAGAGGGGACAGGGACAGGGACCTACCTCCAACGGAGTTTTGGACTCGCCCAAAATTGTTATTGACGTATTTCTTCTTTTTACAGTAATTTGTTGTTCTGTGAACGAAAAAATTTGTGTCACTTATTGAATTATTTAGTTAATTTACAATAAACAAAAATTTCATTTGTGTTTGGAATTATTTTTAAGTGAAAATAATTAATAATTCTGTACGTACGAAATGACTGCACATCTTTAATCAAACTATGTTCGAGTGACGATAATTTTGATTGAAACATTTTCACCTACCGCGATATGTACCCGTAATTTCTATGATTTTCGTTATTTTTTTTAACGTAATTTATACAGTTGTTATTTTCGGCGTTTTTACAGCTCGAATAATTACAATGATTACGATTAATTCGAAATTCTGAGTGGACGAACAGTTGTTACTAAATAATTAGGCTGCGGCACGTAGATGGGAGCGAGTTGCCAAAAACTAACAATACAATAGCGGCACGCAGATGTAACGAGCTTCCAAAAGTATTTTCTCTTATCTCACCCTTTTTGGAATTATTTCTCCTTCGTAACCAGCATTAAAATCTGCATATATCAGCATTTTAAACTTTCAAATTACATCGAAAATACAAAATTAAACCCTCAGCCGCCGTCTCAGTGTTAGTGATTTTAAAAGATTCAGAAAATTCAAAATGCTTATGTTATGTAGCTTCCAACTCTTTTAACTTGATACGACGGTGAAATCAGATTTTCAACAAACAAAAAATATATGACAAAAAAAGTTACGAATTTAAAATTTGAATTCCTGCCATTCTGAAACTGTTGAACGAATTTTGCTACTCAACGTGCTTGTCCAAGTTGTTATTACAATAAATAAGTTCGTACAAAAATTGTGAACAAGAGCGTGCTCACACGCACGAACGCGCGCACGCGCACGCACACACACACACACACACACACACACACACACACTCACTCACTCACTCACTCTCACACTCTCACACACTCACTCACACACACACACACACACACACACACACTCACTCACACACTCACTCACTCACTCTCACTCACACTCACACACACACACACACACACACACACTCACACACACACACACACACACACACACACACACACACACACACACACACTCACTCTCACACTCACACTCACACTCACACACACACACACACACACACACACACACACACACACACACACACACACACACACACACACACACACTCACACACACTCACTCACACTCACTGTCACACACACACTCACACTCACACTCACTCACTCACTCACACACACACACACACACACACACACACACACACACACACACACACACACACACACACACACACACACACACACACACACACACACACACACACACACACACACACACACACACACACAGGGGGGAGAGGGAGGGAGTGGGAGAGAGAGAGAGCCAGCCAGCCAGCCTATGAATTTTAACGACCCCCTTAAAAAGCTACCTAAATTTCACGATTCGGCGCTATATTTAAAGACTCGAGTTTTGTTCTTATCACGATGGCCGCTCCAATTATTCCAAAACGGAACTCATTTTTCCAACGGAAATTTGCGAATAGGCGAACTTTTTTTTAATATGCAAATATTTTTCTACTTCACGAAAATGAACCCTGACCGCAGTTAAAACGTTCTGCATAATTGTGCATATTAAATATTTCTTTATATCTGACTTCACGGCTACAATTACCATTGAAATCTGCATGAATTAGCATTTTAAATTTCAAAATTCCATTTCACTAAAAATACGAAAACTAATACAATTTAAAGTAGTATTTACCGTCTGCATTAGTCCAAGTGTGCACAATAGTCGGACGTTAAACACCAAAAAAATAAATAAATAAATAAATAAAAATAAAAATAAAGTAGTATTTTATTAAAAAAATATCGACGCTGATTACGATGTAAAATAGGATTTTCAAAAAAAGTACACAATTTTATTAAAAAAAGGTATTCTTTTAAACTATTTGAATGACCGCTATTTTGAAACCATTATGCTGAATAACTTGTCCAAGCTACTATTAAAATCATGTTTTTATTATAAGTTAAAACGCCACTAAATTTGCATTTTTACATATAACGGTATAATTTGTAACCACCTTTCTATCGTATATACTGATGTGGGCCAGGTAAATACACAATGGGAAGGGTATTTATAAATTGAGTATTTATCCGAAGTTATAAATACCCTGATATTTCACGTCATTAATACCATAAAGTCCTTATTTGCTAAAATCCACACAACAATAAGCTAAGCGGTAAAATACAGGCAGTGACCTTGAAAATGTACAATCATTACCTTGACTCAAGTTAAAATTTGCATAAAAATTCATTTTCGTAATTCAAATGAAATTTTACAATTAAAAATGTAATGTACATTCAGGTTATAAAGCTGCTTGCGATAGTTAAATCGAATTTTCAAAACAGTACAGCATATTAATAATTATTTTTGGAAGCGTCACCCAACCATTATGAAGATAGTTAGCTTCATAATAATCAACGCTCTAATTATTAATGGGTAATATAGTGGTTTTTTTTTTAACGTCCGACTATTGTGCACACTTGGGCTAATGCAGACGATAACAGTGGTATTATTAGTTGACTGAGCGAAGCGAGTAATGTTCGACCGTTCGGCGTTTGGTTTGTGTTGTTACGCAGTTTTAGCTAAACGTATTGATGGGAATAGTGTGTGTGTGTGTGTAATGTGTAATGTGTAATATGTGTGTGTATGTGTGTGTAATGTGTGTGTGTGTGTAATAATGTGTGTGTAATCAATGTGTGTGTGTGTGTATTGTGTGTACACAATGTGTGTGTGTACACACACACACACACACACACACACACACACACACACACACACACACACACACACACACACACACACACACACACACACACACACACACACACACACACACACACACACACACACACACACACACACACACACACACACACACACACACACACACACACACACACACACACACACACACACACACACACACACACACACACACACACACACACACACACACACACACACACACACACACACACACACACACACACACACACACACACACACACACACACACACACACACACACACACACACACACACACACACACACACACACACACACACACACACACACACACACACACACACACACACACACACACACACACACACACACACACACACACACACACACACACACACACACACACACACACACACACACACACACACACACACACACACACACACACACACACACACACACACACACACACACACACACACACACACACACACACACACACACACACACACACACACACACACACACACACACACACACACACACACACACACACACACACACACACACACACACACACACACACACACACACACACACACACACACACACACACACACACACACACACACACACACACACACACACACACACAATGTACACTGTTTGTTTAGGCAGCAACAAAATTCTAAGAAAAGGACCGTTTCTATTCTCAACCTTCATCCTAAAAATAGAACACAAATTGTATTTAAGTGAGAGTGACTATAGGTCAGCAGATTAGAAATTGCTAAGAGCACCAGTGGGATAGAGAGAAAAAATGTGCAAGTGAGAGGTCATGTCACCACTCTGTCACTATAGCTCCTCCCTTTTCCTTCACTATCTCTGAGTAGTAACAGTTTCTAGACTCAGATTGGCAGCTGGAGGGGAATTCTTCTACATGTACGAGAAATTCTCGCGTAGGCCTTATACCAAGTGGCTGGACAATAAACAGCAGCGTGACAGCGTTGTATCCGAGTTCACAAGCGTTGTAACCGAGCCTAAAATACACCTATACTTAATACAGAATATTGGGGACATTATGAAAATAGCGCTATAACCGAGTTAGCGTTCTAACCGAGAGCGTTATAACCAAGGTCAACTGTATTTGTCATCAAAAATAAGCCACAGAACATGAAATTATTATTTTGTTAATGCAAAATGCAAACCGTTTCTAAAACCTTTGTAGCTGGACGTTTTCACCTGACCGTTTCAAAATGGCGGCTTTTTGATGTAACAATAACGACCTAACACAATCTGCCAATTGTATCGACCGATTGTTTTGAAATTCGTTAAGACGTTACCTTCTAAAAAGTAAGAAAAACGTATGTGCAAGATTTTTTCCCATTCACTTCCTTTTCAATATGGCGGCCTCTGATTTAATGATGACGAGTAATACTGGCTGAACGGCAAGACCTATCATAATTGTAACCGCTTCATGGGGAGATGCATATTACTGTTACCGGTTAAATTGACGATGCTACTATCTTGTTGGAGCGGTAGCCAGTCAGTTAATTAAAATTACATGCAGGGTCTGCTGTTACGGTCTTTGATAGTAAACTGAGTTATGTTGTGTAGTTTAGTGGTGGAGCAGAAAACACCAAACTGTTAAAAAAAACTGTTTTTCTATAAAGGACAAACAAGCTGCTTTTTCAAATGGAAACAGTTTGATTTGGACTGGTTTATTATTTGTTAAACAAGGAACGGCTTTCCGCACTACCACACCTACGTTCTATTCGAACAATGCCACAAGCGCTAAAACTACTTTCCTGCTAACTGCTTTTTTTCTACCTGCTTTTATGCTTTTTCCCTTTATTTCAAAGTTGCTTGTTGCTTGTAGTGAAGTAAGAACTGTTTGGTAAATGTCAACGTTTATCTCTATTTTGTTGCGAGTTGTAGTAACAACCTCTCACATTTTGTAGATACAGAACCTAATTTTATTTAAACATATTTTTATATTTATTATCAATCATCAATATTTTTAATCAACTAAAACATTCTAAATCGTTTGCATTTTGGTAAATATGCAAAGGACTATTTAATTTTTAAGTAAAAAAAATGCTTCTATTAGAAATTCATTGCATTTTGTAAATATAAAATGGCATACATAATTATTACGTTTTGAGAATGTATATTAATTATTACTACACTTGTAAGGATTATTTTTATCCTTTCTAAATGCTTTATACTCCAAAACAATTTAAGGACATGGTGGCAGTGGGAATGAAAAAGTAGTCTTAGAAAACTGAACGTATGTGCTTTATGTTTTAGCTGCTAATACAACTTTGAGTTTCAGTTTTCTAAACCTGTTTTTTTCCAACTGTTTTAAAAAGCAGCTTTTTTCCTCAACAAACAGTTTGTTGACGTTTTGTAAAAATAGCAGAAACGTCCACCTCTAATGTTGTTACATGAAAGGAAAGGAAGACAACTTGCAGCTTGCAGAGAGAACCTCTGAGGGGGAATAAAAACAAAAGGTTTTAGCCAACAGCAAACAGCCAACCAGCTTGCGGAACCGGAACCAAGGCATTGAACTTCTGCTGAAAGTGAAGGTCGGTTTTGTCTGTACGTTTTCAATTGCATTTCTTTGCGATCTCTTCAAACACTCAATTGCAAATGAAATAGCAACTAACGATACTTACGTTACTTGTAAATATAACTTGTAGTAAATCTAATTAATCATAACTCGTAATTACCTCGTTGACGTAATTAAAGCAAATTTGCAATAAATAAAAAAAATAGCAATAATTTTTTATCTTTTTTGAAAATATGATTTCACTATCATAATCAACGTTTAAATTTGTGCGCGAAATAGCTTTCCCCATAGGGGTGCAGACTAGCTGCACCTATTGAGAGGATTTAGACGTCCCTCGCGGTACCCGAGTCTAACACACTTACACTTACAACACTACACTTACGACTTTAACACTTTACGCTCGCACTTACATTTAAGGAGGCGATAATAGCCTCAATGCGCTTTTCGCCTTAAAATAAAAGAGAAAAAAACGAGTAAGCTTTTTCAATTTTCAAAATTGAAATACCACCGTCAGATTCATTTTAGTTTTTTCAATGGGATTTGAAAATTTAAAATACCAATTTATGCAGATCACAAAAAACTATTTTTTCGTTAAAAAATATAAATAATTTGTTATATAATTTTGCAAAATTTACTATTTGATCTAAAAAGTTTAAGCGACCGCCATTTTGAAAAATCGAAGTCTAGTACACTTGTAAACTGTACTAAAGGCTTACGCCAAATCTGTACTCAATATCTTATCTAATTCTAGAGTTACAGTTGGTAAAAAATACAAAATGGCGGACTCCCACTAAACTACGGTGAATTCGAAAAAAGTAAATGCACATTTTTATTTATTTACATATGTAGAATGGAATCATGTACAGCACGCTACAGTTGTTTTGTGACACCATGTGTATATAGTGTTTTAGGTTGTGTGCTTGTGGGTTAGCATTCCAGCGTTCTCAAATTTGCTTCGATTTGATCCAAATTTGGCGAAGAAATAGCTTGACGATTTCGTTATCCGGTAAAATCCATTTCCGTATTTTAGGCGACCATTTCCGTTTTTTTTTTATTATTTTACGTCCGACTATTGTGCACACTTGGGGGCTAATTCAGACGATGGGATGATTTATAGCGTACGAAAATGCCAAGCCCTGGCCGGGAATCGAACCCGGGTCCTCGGGGTGAAAGCCCAGTACGCTATCAACTAGGCCACCGAGGCGGTATTTTTTTCCGGCGGCATTTCCATAACTATTTTACATTACGTATTTTGAAAAATCCTTTTTGGAAATTGTAATAGCCAACGCCGGCCTTAGCCTTTCGACAGGACGGGCAAAATTTACTGTGGCGCCTATGTTAGGGACGCGTTTTTGAGATATCTAATAAAAATGGGTATACGTATACTTTTGAAATAAAATTGAAATAATTTATTTTTATACCGATATTTAGAATCATTTCATTACATTTATTTTAAGATTATTTAAAAAAATTATTTTTATTGATAACTTTAAAAACCTAAACAGCTAACTGAGCTAACGCCCTCGGGCGCCCCCTCCATTTTTTTTTTTTTTTGTTTAACGTCCGACTATTGTGCACACTTGGGCTAATGCAGACGGTGGGATGACTTATAGCGTATGAAAATGCCAAGCCCTCGCCGGGAATCGAACCCGGATCCTCGGGGTGAAATCCGGCACTGGTAATAGAGTTAAAAACTGCTTGACATTTTCAATTTTCAAAATACACTGAAATTACGAAAGTGAATTTAACGGCTGTCAGGTTTCATTTTCGCATTTTCAATGTACTTTAAAATTTGTAATGCTGCGATTGTAATATGAAAAAGGTAAGGCAATTCGCTTCTGTCTCGTGCGCTACACAGCTGCGTGCAGCGATTATTTTTTGCTGGTTTCCTCCAAAACGTGATGTTAAATAACTGTTACATCCAACAGTCGGTTGAAATAACTGGTCAAATTTTTTCTCGAAAACATTTTATTCTTTATTTTAAATGTAGCCCAGTACTTCTAAAATTTTAAAGAACCATAGAACAACATCTTCATGCGATAATTACGTACACCGGTCCCAAGTGTTTTCAACTCCGGAGTAGGTGAACATTTCGTTCCGGATTTACAAAACTGCACACCGCAATGAACACGAAGCCCCAAATTCACTCGGCGAAATATCGAACACATGTTAGCACTGAAGTGAATCTTGAAACAAGCGTTTGCCAATCAACGTTAGGGCCGTTGCCATAGTAACCGCTACGTTGCCACATTTTCATGAAGATCTGGCAACACTGTTTCGCATTCCATCAACAACGCAGGTGCCCGGATGAAATGTAACCAAAGTTGGAACAAAGCGAACGCACTGTAAAGTGTTTTTTCAGTTTTTATTCCAATTAGACTAATAAAGACGGGGAACACGCATACCGCACGGAAAATGCAACGGTAGTAAATACATTCGAACCAACTGTGCCAGCGACTGAGCTACGATAACACAAGTTAACCTTGAAGCACATAATACAGAAATGTTTGCCAAGATCGTACAACTCATAAGAAATCTTCATATAAGTTTTTTCCGTTATGTATCCATACCACAAAACTCTCCTGGCATAACCTATGTACTATTTGCGTAGACAATTTAGCATTAAATCAATCAGTCTTTGCTCTAACAGCCTCTTTGTTATGCGACTGGGAAATATTTTCTGGCGTGATTAGTTACTGCACACTCCGCTTGGTGAGCCACTTGTTCGGGACATTCCAGGACGCCAATAAACACCTTGCCTCAAAAGGTGTGAAGGAACATTACCGACCATTATGTACATATACACCGAGCCTTCTGACCATGCTAATGTCCCACCAAATTCAGTCTATATTCGTACTTTCGTTTAATCCGGACATTCGATTAACCGAACAATACATGCCATCGGAAAGTCTGTATTTCGCGAGTATAAAAAATCGAACAAAAATTCTGTTATTAAGCCAAAATAAAAATCTACCGTTTTCTCTTCCTTTTATTTTAATTGCGATTATTTTTGTTTTAATACACGACATAACCTAAAACTTATCTGAATAAAACATATCAGATGTTCAATGAAATCAGCTGATCGTTACGAATCAATATAAAACAACTGATCTTTTACTATAACTACCAATATAAAAATTAAATTAACGGTTCATTTCATATATTCACACAGGTCGAACTTCTTCGTAGTTTCTGTAGTGTAGTGGTTAACAAGTACGCCTCACGTATCAATTACGAAATTAAACGGATTTGAAAACATAGAACTTTCGGAGATCTGGTGGATGTATTCGAACTTTTTACGAGTAAAAGTTATGGTATTCGGAATCAGTATCAAATAAATATAAATAAATATTTACACTTATACTAAATAAATATAAAAACATGTTCCCATTAATTAACCCTAAATATCGCCAGATTTTACAGTGATCGGCTCAACCACTCAGGCGTACATTGAAATATTTAAACTGAATAGAGGAACAAACGTTCAAGACTCTGAACTAAAACTTGAATGATACACGTGAACAAACAACGAAGAAACAAAAACATTTTTTATTTGAAACCGTTTATTATACTACATATTATCACAAAAGCACCAATTTAGCTTATAAGTAATGAGAAGGAATGTTTTTCTCAAAATTGGCTTTTGCGATTTTTGTTAAAATGGGCTCAAATGTAACCCTTAGGAACCCAAATATTAGTTGTTTCCCTTCTCCAGAATGTCCTTTCGGAAGCTACCGGAAATATTCATCTGCATTTTTTTTTAAGGCGAAAAGCACATTGAAGCCTCCCTAAATGTAAGTGTAAAGTGTTAAAGTCGTAAGTGTATGTGTTAGACTCGGGTATCGCGAAGGACGTCTAAATCCTCTCAATAGGCGCACTAGTCTGCACCCCCTGCGGGGTCCATCTGCAATTAAAAGACCCGACTTTTCCAAATCGGCACTACAGATTTTACTGAAATGCAGAGTATAACATTTGGGGGAAACAAGTCACAGTGCATAAAAATCGTGCACAGTGATTTTTATCAGTGGTAAAACAAAAAAACCTTTCCGTCATCAGGGAAGCAGGCTTAAAGCTTGTAAGGAAAACACGGAGGGCGATCAACACTCCTCAGCCATACTGTTGGCAACACTGTTTGCTCGTGCACAAATAGTCGTTTATCACAAATGAAAACACTTGTAATATAGCTTAGGTAATGAAAAGAAAAGGAAGCAGCTGTAATTTAATCTGTTGGACGCTGGTTCGAGTCTTGTTGGTTGACCTTTTAAATGCGTTACGTCGATCTACTAAAGACGTTAAACAAAAAACAAAAAAATAACGAATAATAGAAAGTATTTCAAGTATACGCCGGCACAAGTAGTTTTAAGAATAAACAATATGTTCTTGGAAAACTATTTGTGTTATGCTTAACAAGCATTTTTATTTTTACACAAAGCACTATTTTTATTATTTTAGTATCCATTGGTATAGGCTACATAAATAGTTCAGTTTCTTACTACTACTTTACAGTAAAATCAATAAGACAGAAGACAGTAAGAATATTGTAATAAAAGTATAAAGCACATTTTACCAAGTAGGCTACAACAAACTAATAAGCAACATGCATTTAGTGACATTAGTCGCTTGATTAAAAAAATGAAATGTACATAATTAATTTACAAAATTAACTTACAAAATATGTTATCTTAGTCTTTATGATTTAATTAGCTCTTAGATAAAGTCTGTAATTAAATAACTCTCCAAGAACTTCACTGTGAGACATTATCTATGCACATTGCACTTACTCGCTTTGTGGCAATGGACTGGTAACTTTTGTTAGTGCTACGAGCGGCCGTGTAGCGCTGCGTTGTTTGTGCGGCAGCTGGTGTTTTACTGCCAACATGAATGCACAAAAATTCCCTATTCGCTCACGAATTTCCTTCTTTTAATGTTAAACGAATATCGCTCTGATTTACAATAATATTTATGGAGACTATACAGATGATTTGTTTGAAATAGCGTCCAAACAAAATTATGTTGATACTAAAATATGCAATTGGTTTTATCGTAACTTTGCAATGAATTTCGATGTGTATATTAAATGAACTAAGAAAACAACAGAAACTTCGATCGTTAAAAAATTATACTCGTAATTAAAATTTTCTTGCCAAAATGTAGATGTTTTTCCCGTTCTTTAATCGGTGTGCGAAGGATATATTTGCGAGCCAAATCGTTCGTGAGCCGTTCGTTGGAAATAATTCTCACAACGGTCCGTGGGAAAAGAACTAACTTATCGTGAACAACAAAGTTTTGCTCGATTAGTAGAATAATCTAATCATGTCTTCGCCCTGGGAAAATTACGCGACTTTTGGACTTTGTGCAAGAAAAAAAGGAAACTACGACCGTTGGTGGCACACTGACATTAAATAATAATAATTATAATAAACTATAAATAATACCATTATTATTATTTATAATAATAATAATTTTATATTAATTTTTATAAAGGCGTTTATAAAAATTTTACAAGAATGTCGCCTTCTGATTTTGAGAATTTTCTGCAAAAGATTGGACCCACATTTCCAAACAGGATACGTGTCTCACCACCTATTTTCCTCCCAAGTTTCTTCGACTATTTATTATTTATTCTTCTTATTGTGATTGTGATTGTTATTGTTATTGTTATTGTGATCGTTATCGTTACCATTAACATTATCATTATTATCATTATCATTAACATTACCATTATTATCATTATCATTATCATTACCATTATCAATACCATTATCATTATCATTGTTATCATTATCATTACCATTATCATTATCATTTTTTTGTTGTAGTAGTAGTTGTAGTAAAAGTGTTAGGACGCAACTGTCTCGCTGACATGATAAAAGCGAATTTCCCAAAGTATTTTCTTTTGTTTTTCTCATTTTGAAGTTCTTATTTCATCAGCATTAAAATCTACATATATCAGCATTTTAAACTTTCGACTTATACTGAAAATACAAAAATTAAACTCGATCACTGTAAAAAAAATATTCTAAATTTAAACAATTCATGCAGTTTTAACTCCGTTAACAATGGTGACATCAGATTTTCAAAATCATTCAAGACAAAAAAAGTAGGAACATGTAAAGATTTGAAATTGCCGTCATTTTGAAAACACTTGAAGGAATTTTGCTGAAGAACGAACTTGTCCAAGCTATTACCACAATCTGTTTTTGTTTCACGTTTTGAGTCAAATCGGATAAAATTGCGAACGTTAGCGTGCTTAAATACACACGCGCACGCACACGCGCGCACACACACACACACACACACACACACACACACACACACACACACACACACACACACACACACACACACACACACACACACACACACACACACACACACACACACACACACACACACACACACACACTATACACTGGGAAGCGCCGATTTCGAGCCAGGCTGACAGTCGCGAGCTATGCGCGCAAGGTTAATGCGGTGGACCACCGTGCATTGCTGCGTGTACTAGAGGTGGGCGTTTCTGCTATTTTTACAAAACGTCAACAAACTGTTTGTTGAGGAAAAAGCTGTTTTTTAAAACAGTTGGAAAAAAACAGGTTTATAAAACTGAAACTCAAAGTTGTATTAGCAGCTAAAACATAAAGCACTTACGTTAAGTTTTCTAAGACTACTTTTTCATTCCCACTGCCACCATGTCCTTAACTGTTTTTTGGAGTATAAAGCATTTAGAAAGGATAAAAATAATCCTTACAAGTGTAGTAATAATTAAATTTCATTCACAAAACGTAATAATTATGTATGCCATTTTATTTTTACAAAGTGCAATGAATTTCTAATAGAAGCATCTTTTTTTTACTTAAAAATTAAATAGTCCTTTGCATATTTACCAAAATGCAAACGATTTAGAATATTTTTAGTTGATTGAAAGTAGTGATGATTGATAATAAATATAAAAAATATGTTTAAATAAAATTAGGCTCTGTATTTACAAAATGTGAGAGGTTGTTGCTGCAACTCGCAACAAAATAGAGATAAACGTTGACATTGACCAAACAGTTCTTACTTCACTACAAGCAACAAGCAACTTTGGAATAAAGGGAAAAAGCATAAAAGCAGGTTGACGAAAAGCAGTTAGCAGGAAAGTAGTTTTAGCGCTTGTGGCATTGTTCGAATAGAACGTGGGTGTAATAGTGCGGAAAGCCGTTCCTTGTTTAACAAATAATAAACCAGTCCAAATCAAACTGTTTCCGTTTGAAAAAGCAGTTTGTTTGTCCTTTATAGAAAAGCAGTTTTTTTTAACAGTTTGGTGTTTTCTGCCCCACCACTAGCCGTGTCGTGAGTGGTTACCGAACAGTTTCCTACGACGCTGCATGCGTAGTGGCGGGCGAATCCCCAATTGAGCTGATGGCTGATGAAAAAGCGAGGTTCTACTGGCGCAAGCGAAGTGCTGAGCCACGGTATAGTCATACAATGGCAATTACAGAGGAGCGGAATCGGACCCTGGAGACAGATCAACAGCGACAGTGGGACGAATCAACAAATGGATGATGGACATACCAACTCATAGGTAACACCAGGATTGGTGCAACAGGGATCATGGGGAGGTGGATTTCTATCTCACACAGATTCTCACTGAGCACGGTTGCTTCCGATCTTACTTGTTCCGTTTCAGACTGGAAACAGACTCGGCTTGTCCCCTCTGTCTTCCAGCAATGGAGGAAGATGCGGAGCATGTGTTTTTCCGTTGTCTGAGATTCGACGAGGAAAGGATGAAGCTGCAGACATACCTGCGAGGCAACATTGCACCGAAAAGGCTGGTTGCGACAATGGTGGCTTCAGAGGCCAACTGGAGGGCCATTTCGGGATTAGCTGCAGTGGTTAAGAAGAGGTTGAGGGCTGAGGATCGAGAAAGGAGAGTCAACGCTGTAGAAGAGTAGGCGGTCAGCCAGTCCACCTTCCAACGAAGTAATGCCTGGCGGCGGTTCCGTGGGGGGGTTTACAGAAGAGGAATGCTTTTGGTGATTTTTTTAGTGGGTAACAATATATCTTAATTTGAGATTGAGCTTTAGTTTGAACTTAATTTGAGTCTCACACGCTGGGGTAGTGCGTACCCTACCTCAGGTAGTCTATAAAAGATTTTTCCACCTTTTTTGGCATCGCAAAACACACACACACACACACACACACACACACACACACACAACACTAATAACACATCTGAAACAATTTAAAGTAAGCCAACACAACACAGATTAGACTAGGCTAAAGTAAATTACACAATGAAAATTACCAGTTAAACATTTTCAAGATAGACTAAAATCCCTGTTAACTGCTTCAGAGGTAGGCTACACTGTTTCGTATCGCACACTGTCAAACGAAACGTTTGAAGCACGAAATTAATTGTTTCGTCTTGACTGGAACAAATTTCAAGCACACTGAAACAAAGAAGGAGGGCTTAAAGGGGCAGCAGACGTCTTGGGCAGAGCACAACTCAGGAAAATCATGGGGCTTATTACTGGGCACTGTGGTCTGAGGGTGCACAAGAACAGGATAGGTATGCACCATAGTGAAACCGTGTGTAGGTTGTGCAGGAAAGAGGAGGAGACTGCCGGACACATAATCCTTGATTGTGAAGCCCTTGCTGGTACTATTTTTGCAACTTATTTCAGTGTTCGACTGGAGGTAGCTCTAAATGGTTAAACTATTATCACAGTCGCAACTCAGTACCACTGATGCAATATCGAACACAGAACTCTTTGTTGGACATAAATAGACCGACAGTTCAATAACCTGATAGCACGCCCACTGTGTTAGAGCGCATCCATACGATAATTCCTTGCACAGTCACATTGATTTTAACCACTGCTATTGCCTTTTTATGGAGGGATTTTTTTTTTAATGACGAGAAAACTACACCTGTACGACAAATTTACCGAAACGATAATTTTAACCCGATAATAATCGCGGCACGCAGCTGTCTCGCTGACGTGATGGAAGCGAATTTTAAAAAGTAATTTGTCTTCTTCTCTTTTTGAAACTGTGATTTCGCCATCGTAATCAGCATTAAAATCTGAATATACTCTACGTTTTAAACTTTTAAATTGCATTGAAAATACGATAATGAATCAGACAGCTGTCAAATGAATTTTTTTTAACTTTAACGGATTTTGAAATTCAAT
Source organism: Callitettix versicolor (assembly GCA_022606455.1). Classification (NCBI taxonomy): domain Eukaryota; kingdom Metazoa; phylum Arthropoda; class Insecta; order Hemiptera; family Cercopidae; genus Callitettix; species Callitettix versicolor. The sequence continues at coordinate 99,223,252 of CM040185.1, forward strand.
ATGCTAATATATGCAGTTTTCAACGCTGATTACGATGGTTAAATCAGATTATCACAAATATTTATGACAAAAACGTAATGGATTTTAAAATGTTTGAAATCTCCGCCATTTTGAAAGTGTTTTCCGATATATATATATATATATATATATATATATATATATATATATATATATATATATGTCTATTATAATAAACTGCTAACCGAAAGTTGAGTTGCAATTTTATTATGAAAGCCAGTTTTGGCGTCAATTTTCTCATAAAAAATATTTTAAAAATCTCTATCCTAATTTTTTACTTTTTCGTTTAATTTTACTGTATTGTACGAAATAAATAATTTAAAAATTTCATAATAAAATTATTTATTACAAAATCAATTAATTTATTTTTATTTTAATTAACTTTATATGATAAAAATTGTACATTTAAAATTTAATAATTTAAAATTTAAATTGACTTTATAATTAAATTCAAATAGTTAAATTTATAATTTTAAAATTATAATTAATTTTACAATTAAAATTAAGGCAGCTTACAAAACTTAGACACAATCATACAAAAAAACATGAGCGAAAAGCACAATTTAATCTTACGTTAGGTATATATAAATGTAAATGTATGTAAACATTTACAAATTTACATATACCAATAGAAATTTAATTAATTAATCCAGATATAAATTTAATTAATTCCTAGAATATCGGAATGTTTTACTCAACATTGGGTTCTTTGAGTTTCGCTAAAACGTTCATTTATTTATAAATTTAATAATTTAATTAGATTTTATTTTAAAATTTTTTTATTGTTTTTAAACTACCTTTTTTATACACAATAAATACTTTTTTTTTAAGGCGAAAAGCACATTGAGGCTATTATCGCCTCCCTAAATGTAAGTGTGAGTGTAAAGTGTTAAAATCGTAAGTGTAGTGTTGTAAGTGTACGTGTGTGTTAGACTCGGGTACCGCGAGGGACGTCTAAATCCTCTCAATAGGTGCAGCTAGTCTGCACCCCCCTGCGGGTAAAAGACTAATTTAGCACACACACTTCAGGAGGTTGCTTCAGGAAAATACGATATAAATCGATAAATATAAATCGATCGGGTGACAGACGGCTAATTTCTGTCAATGATTTACACGTTGATCCTTCTTGTTAACATTTTCAAATATTGATAACGATTAAAGCAATTTTGGAATATTTAAAAAATTACTTTAAATATTAACGTTTTGGCTTATATATATATATATATATATATATATATATATATATATATATATATATATATATATGTGTGTGTGTGTGTGTGTGTGTGTGTGTGTGTGTGTGTGTGTGTGTGTGTGTGTGTGTGTGTGTGTGTGTGTGTGTGTGTGTGTGTGTGTGTGTGTGTGTGTGTGTGTGTGTGTGTGTGTGTGTGTGTGTGTGTGTGTGTGTGTGTGTGTGTGTGTGTGTGTAAGTTTTAGTGTTATAAAAGCACGTTGAGGCTATTATCGCCACCCTAAATGTAAGTGTGAGTGTAAAGTGTTAAAGTCGTAAGTGTAGTGTTGTAAGTGTAAGTGTGTGTTAGACTCGAGTAGCGCGAGGGACGTCTAAACATCTCAATAGGTGCAGCTAGTCTGCACCCCTTTATATATATATATATATATATATATATATATATATATATATTATATTGTATTTATATATATATATAAATACCCCCTTCAGGGATATATATATATATATATATATATATATATATATATATATATATATATATAATATATATTGTGTTTATATATAATACTTAAACACAAAGAAAGCACTTTTAGTTTTATAAGAAATTTATTTTAATTATTAATGATGAACGCACTTCGGGCTTTTTACAAAAAAACTTTTAAACACGAAGAAATCACTTTTTGCTTTATAAAAAAAATACTTTAATTATTAACGACGAAAGCACTTATGATTTTTACAAGAAATCACTTTAAATAAGAAAAAAAACACTTATAAGAGCGCTTTATAAGAACTTTACTCTAATTATTAACTACAAAAGCATTTGTATTTTATTTCCAAAATCGTGAACTAAAAAAGAAGTAGATAATATATATTTTCAAATATTGTAATATTAGGTGTTATTAACGCATAGCGTAAGAGTTACTTTTATGTGTACTTGTACGTTTTCATTACCTGGATGCCTTGTTTCTTCCTACCGCTTTATTTCCGTGGCCGCGTCTTCCCGAAGACTTAACACTCCCATGTTGCACTCCTCAAGGAAAAGGGTGCCAATCTTTAACCGTGGCCTACTGGCAGACTCCTACAAATCTATCACGCCTTTTACTGTAGTGATGGGTTGCTATTTAACAATCTGTTATTTTTAAACTGCTAAATGGTTTTAGCATTAGCAGACTGCTAATCACACTTAAAAATAACAGATAATAAACAAACTGTTAAATAACAGGGTTGGGCACACTGCTTCCGACCTGCTACGGTACTAACTGCTAACGTCTACTGCTAACTGTTGAACCTGTTAAACGTTGAAGCTGTAATCTAACTGTTGAATAGCAGGGACATAGCACACTGTTTCGGACCTGCTAACTGCTAACGTCTACTGCCAACTGCTGAACCTGTTAAACGTTGAAGCTGCTAATCTAACTGTTGAATAGCAGGGACATAGCACACTGTTTCGGACCTGCTAACTGCTAACGTCTACTGCCAACTGTTGAACCTGTTGAGCTGCTAATCTAACTGTTGAATAGCAGGGACATAGCACACTGTTTCGGACCTGCTAACTGCTAACGTCTACTGCCAACTGTTGAACCTGTTAAACGTTGAAGCTGCTAATCTAACTGTTGAATAGCAGGGACATAGCACACTGTTTCGGACCTGCTAACTGCTAACGTCTACTGCCAACTGTTGAACCTGTTAAACGTTGAAGCTGCTAATCTAACTGTTGAATAGCAGGTACATAGCACACTGTTTCGGACCTGCTAACTGCTAACGTCTACTGCCAACTGTTGAACCTGTTAAACGTTGAAGCTGCTAATCTAACTGTTTAATAGCAAAGTCATGGCACACTGTTTCGACTGTTACCGACCTGCCAACTGCTAACGTCTACTGCCAACTGTTGAACCTGTTAAACGTTGAAGCTGCTAATGTAACTGCTAAACAGGAAACACATTATCAGTGTTTCTTTTCATTAATTGTTGTTAGCTAATGTCCTGAGATTCAGATTGCATAGTATTATCATATTTTTCTTTGTTAACTATAAATTTAAATGAGGGTGTTTTTTTATAAATAATAAATGTAACACAAGTCGAATTTGTTCTTTTAACATTATAAAAATATTTAGCTTAAAATTATATTTTAAAACATAAGAATTATAGATTAACAAGTAATTATTTGTCCTTCAAACACTTATTTTTCGATTTTTCACACAATTATAATTATAATAATATAGTATATAATAAATGACAATATTATTTTAAATAATGTGATTATAACAAAAATAAACATTATCAGAACCATTATGATAGTCTATAATAAAATACTTGAAATAATACCTAACAAGAACATTTTAATTTATTAGGAACATGAATAAATAAGTGAAATCTAAAAAAAAGATAGGCCTCCATAGATAGCCTACATGTATTAAAATACAATATTTTTTAAATAGCATTTTAATTAATTACAAACATCGAACATGACCCTAATCAAATTAAAATTAATTTAATTTTTTTTAATTTAAATTATTAATGTATCATAGATTTAGAAAAGGGTGCTACAAAATATATTTCGTATTACTTGACAGTGCGTGAAAGACAAACCGAACACAATTAATTGCATCTTTGAACTTAGCGTGTTCATTGTATTTCTCATTATCGTCAGAGATTTATTCACAAATTCTATAGACAAATTAATAGTGCAGGAAGGGTAGGACAAAACGTGCCAACTGCACCCTCACTGTATTTGCTTATCTCAGCTGCCAAGATAAGGAATAAAGAATAAAGTAATGTGACAATACTATTTAAGCTGCGTTTTCCTGCTAAGGTCGTTGTTAGCAGTCTAGAAAATTAGCAGTTAGCAGTTGTACCTGTTATTTTTAACTGCTAATTCTAATTAGCATTAACAGAATTAGCTGCTAAACAAAAATAGCGCTTTTGCCCATCACTCCTTTTACTGTAATCTTCCAGGATAAGCGTTCCAATTCTTAACCGTGCCCTACTACATACCTGTCAACGTAGGGAAGTGCTAATACGTAAGTTTTCCCTAGCTGGAAGGGGGAAATACGGGAGATTGCTTGAGAAATACCACGGCAAAGAGTTACACAACACAAAAGTACTGTATTAAGTGGAAAACAAGTGATTTTAGTAAGTTCAATTTAAGGTAACAAAGTATCACATAACTAGAACCTGTTTAGGTTGTAGCCGACAATATAATGTAACTTTCGGATTGCCTCGAATCTAACGACATACGAGTTGCACGTACCGTTTGGCAAAATCAAATTTTATAGTGTGTATTTCAATCTGTAATTGTGTTTAGTGTTTGTGACATGTTTTACTTAATTTTGTTGACTATCTCGACAGAGGGATTTGACATTTTGTATTACGGCCTGAAGATGAACCAATAAGGTTTAGAAACCGAGGCCTTTACGAGGTGAGTAATTACATCACTAGACGGAAAAAATAGGTCATAATCCTAATTATTTAAAAAATAATACTTTAATCGTTTTCTTAAAATTTTGTACTCTTCCATTTTCTAAACAAAAATGTTTTACGTTTCTTTAAAAAAAACAAGTTTTTTCGGTGTTGAATACAGATAGCTGCGCGGAAACGTAAGGTTTTTTTGAGGTTTTTTTTGTGTTTAACGTCCGACTATCGTGCACACTTGGGCTAATGCAGACTATGGGATGATTTATAGCGTATGAAAATGACAAGCCTTAGCCGGGTCTTCGGAGTGAAAGCCCAGTACGCTATCAACTAGGCCACCGAGGCGGCTCCACTCAATATATATATATATATATATATATATATATATATATATATATATATATATATATATATATATATATAAAATATAAGAGATTATGCAATGCTCTTGTATTTTTTATTGAATTAATTACCGATATATTATCATTAATTATTCATCAACTTGCAATATTTCCATTTATTCATTACTCATTATAGCTCAGTAAACAAATTTCTTTTTTTTGCAGGCTATTATTATGTAACGTGTTTATAGTTTGTCTTTTTTTATTTTTTTTTGTGTTTAACGTCCGACTATTGTGCACACTTGGGCTAATGCAAACGATGGGATGATTTATAGCGTATGAAAATGCCAAGCCCTGGCCGGGAATCGAACCCGGGTCCTCGGGGTGAAAGCCCAGTACGCCATCAACTAGGCCACCGAGGCGGCTAGGTTTATTTTTATATTAATAACCGAATCAAAGATAAGACAGATTCCTCTACACCCATCTGTGGTTACCACAAACTTGGCTAAGCGTTTTGTAATTAAAGGCTCTATAACGGACCTGCGCAGATGCTTTGTTTTGGTCTGTCTGGCAAGATCGATAGGACTTTAAATTAAAGGGGATGTATCATTCGCGAATGATCTTTATACACTACGAATCATATTGCAATTACATAATTTAATTCTAAATGGTTAGTAAAAACACATATATATTATTTCTCGAGTCAACATCCCTTTTTCTCAGAACACACTATTCGTACAGGCATAAATGAGATATCTTTAGAAAGATTTTTTAACCGGCTTCTGACATTGCAAAACGATTTTACTGTTTGTGGAAAATTTGAACATAAAAAACACTTTTAACCATTATAGGCAATAGTATATGCGCATGCGCGGCAACACAAATCAGACAATATTTTGTATATTTTACGAAGCTAACTTACTAAACACGAATAGACAATATCATTACAAATACCACTTTTTTGCATAACATGCTTAGAACAATTTCAATATTTACTTAAAAGTCATTAAACTTACAGGTTATGTGGCACTACTGACAGTCCCCTATCCCTGCCCGTCGTACAAGCAGGGACAAGCATTTCGAATACCAAACACGTTTTGGACACTGTTTTTACACAAATATATTTGTGATTTCAAAAAGCAATATTGCATTTACCAAATTCCGTTTTTACTAAGGGGCAAATATGCAGCTTTTTCAAGGGTAACTAAATCAACTAACGTGTTTGTATCCATTAAAGAAAATGAAATACAAAAAGTACAAGAAGATTACATTCTTACATCAAATATCGTTGACAACGAGGTATTGTAACGCCCTGTAAAAGTGTCTATTAAACAATTATCTGTATTGATGCATGTACTACAATGACTCATACATTTGTGATTATTATTTCAAACCTATCGCTTATAGATTTATTTTTTAAACCCTTCCTTCCAACTACCGCCCTCACCCCAACGACAAATCTTTTTCAAAAGGCTAAGTTTACTTAAAACTTTCATGGTGCGAAATTTCGCAAGGCCCCCTGGTCATTAACGCAGTACAACTAACACAGAAGCTCCCGGATGTTGTAATACACTCAAAACACAGCAATATTCTTCAATTTTGAATAATTGAATAATAACTTTTCTTCGCTTTTAAAGAAGTTCCGAATGTAGGCTCGAGGACAGTCAATGATCGAAATAAAGGATAATATCGTTCGCTTCACGAACCAAGGTATCAGATTTTGCTCCAGGGCAAGGGTTCTCAACCTGTTTTGTGCTTCGATCCTAGATCCCCATATGTTTACGAGTTGCACAAATACCACCGCAAATGAAGCTTTTATTAGGAGCTTTTATTAAAAGATGTTAATTTTTACAAAATAGCTCCTTTACTGGAACCAGAGGTACTGTAACCGTTCAGGTATTTTTGGAACACTCTGTATATTCTACGTAAGCCTATAGGGAGAAAGTGAAATCAGATATAATCTCTTATCAAGTTAAATGTTTATTTAGCGATAATAATGAATTAGTTTCAGTGAAGCAGCACAAATAGAACAATACGCTGTTTTTTTTTATGCGACGTGTTTTAAACTAAAATAAATTCTAAATATTTTTTATAAAATACTCTGTGTTTATTTGTGTAATGATAACAAAAGTGTCAGTTATTGTTTATTTTTTCATACACGCCCATGGATTTAGAAACGTGAGTTTATTTGGTTATAATTCATGAAATAGTAAAACATTTTAGTTAATTCGCGATAGTGTAAATAGGATCTTTATGGCTTTTCGACGAAACAAAAATGATCAATACTCTGACGAAACCAGTCTGCTGAACTTACATCTAAGAGTAGTTGCTACATAACAGGTTTCCAAAACAGTTCCGTTGTCGAGGCTGTTTTTTCAGAGAACAGTTCTCTGAAAATACCTGATTCCTGTTAGCTGCATTCTACATGGAAAACACTTGGGACTAATAACATAACAGAGTATTTGTTCTTTGAACTGTTCCCAGTGAAACATCATAACTATATTAATGTTCTCGCTGTTCTTTGAATGCCAATGAAAATTCACCTTATCTGCTCTTTAAATATTTTATAGAAAAACATATTTAGTATAAGAAAAAAAATCTGTTCCCGTGGCTATATGTTCTGTTCTTCTTACACTCCATGCAATGCGTTAATTCTGCCACTGTTCTCTTTCCTACTTCCTGCTTTCAGTCACGACCAAAGTAACTTGTACGGGTCACTAATACCGAGTGCAAGTACCTCGAGTGCGAGTAAAGGGTCACTAGTACTCTCATTGTGTAAACTGGTGTTTTGTATTCCAGTAGTCTCCACGCCAGTCGAGTGAACAGAAAGCAATCCTATTTACTGGAACGAGTTGGTTCCTCCACGTAATACTCGACTGTATAACGGTCAATAAGGAGTACTACCTACAAGTTCAACGCCGTTTACGTGAAGCAATCCGAAAAAAACGCCCGGATCTGTGGAAAAAAAATTCATGGCTTTGCACCACGATAATGCACCAGCTCACACTTCATTGCTTGTTCGTGAATTGTTGGCCAAAAGCAGTACTGTAACGATGTCCCAGCCTCCATATTCGCCAGACATGGCTCCGTGTGACTTTTTCCTTTTTCCAAAAATACAGAGAACCTTAAAGGGCCGTCGTTTTACAGCCGTAGATGACATTAAAAGCGCATTGCTGAAAGAACTAAAGGCTTTCTCAAAGATCGAGTTTGCGAAGTGTTTCGAGGATTGGAAGAAGCGTTGGCACAAGTGCATAATCTCCAATGGGGACTATTTTGATGGCGACAACATCAATGTAGACGAATAAATAAATACCTTGTTCAAAAAATTAAAATTCTCGTTACTTTCTGAACACACCTCGTATATTTCCATCTAAACACTGATGCATCGACATATCAAGATCGTTTCGTCATGATGACAATACTTCTTTATACTTCGTACAGTGATAAAGTAGTAGAGTTTTAAACCAAGACAACGTAAACAAATTAATCATTCTTGCAAAGATTTGATTGTATTATTACGTACTGTATTATTAACGCATTCATGTGTCATTTGTTTAGTTCTTTTAGTTAGTTAAACAGTTGAAGTTTAATATTGAAGTATTTAAGCCTACAGCACTGTGACGTGATGGGAAGTATAATTAGACTGATAATATGTGCATTGTGGATATACGTTCTTGTAGTCGAGGTAAGTGTTCGTTTTGGCATAACAGCTCGCGTGACAAGCTGACGGATATTGAATCGATCCATGTTTTCCCGGAATGGACATCTAAACAACTGCGCGGATTTCCATGAAATGTTGTACTTTAAATAAATAGTCAGGTTTTGTTTTTATTTCACTCGTCCAATCGAAGACGTTATAATTAATCAATTATCGCATTAATTATTGAAGCGAAGCTTTTAATGTTAGCTTTGGCGAGGAGTGAATAGAAAAAAAGTCTGCCGAACGGAAGAATGTAACGGAAATATGGAACGAACGATCAAACGAATTTTGTCTATTTATCCTCCTTTCCGGTAAAAGTACACGCGTATTATATAAAAACGTTGTGTTGCTTTGCTTACCGTATGTTTCCTTAGTTGATGAAAACGTGCACGTAACCGTTTATAACACATTCGAAATTAATATAAACGTTACTAATAATATTTAATATTGCCAGTTCTTAACAACATAACCTGAAACTTATAGCTTGTGTGTGTGTGTGTGTGTGTGTGTGTGTGTGTGTGTGTGTGTGTGTGTGTGTGTGTGTGTGTGTGTGTGTGTGTGTGTGTGTGTGTGTGTGTGTGTGTGTGTGTGTGTGTGTATTTGTGTGTGTGAGCGCGCGCGTGTGTGTGTGTGTGTGTGTGTGTGTGTGTGTGTGTGTGTGTGTGTGTATGTATGTGTGTGTGTATGTAAGTGTGTATGTGTGTGTATTTGTGTGTGTGAGCGCGAGAGCGCGCACATGCGTGTGTGTGAACGCAAGCGCGCGTGTGTGTGTGTGTGTGTGTGTGTGTGTGTGTGTGTGTGTGTGTGTGTGTGTGTGTGTGTGTGTGTATGTGTGTGTATGTAAGTGTGTATGCGTGTGTATTTGTGTGTGAGCGCGCGCGTGTGTGTGTGTGTATGTGTGTGTATGTATGTATGTGTGTGTGTGTGTGAACGCGAGCGCGTGCGTGCGTGTGTGTGTGCGTGTGTATTTGTGTATGTGAGCGCGAGAGCGCGCACGTGCGTGTGTGTGAACGCAAGCGCGCGCGCGTGTGTGTGTGTGTGTGTGTGTGTGTGTGTGTGTGTGTGTGTGTGTGTGTGTGTGTGTGTGTATGTATGTGTGTGTGTAAGTGCTTGTGTGTGTGTGAACGCGAGCGAGCGCGTGCGTGCGTGTGTGTGTGTGTGTGTGTGTATTTGTGTATGTGAGCGCGAGAGCGCGCACGTGCGTGTGTGTGAACGCAAGCGCGCGCGCGCGCGTGTGTGTGTGTGTGTGTGTGTGTGTGTGTGTATTGAGTAAATGGTGAGAGTGGAATCGATAAGCCTATCTGTTCACATCAACCAATGAATACAGAATCTTTAAGGACACTTCTTGTCTGAAAAAAGTCAGAACATTTTAATCGCCCGGTGTAAGAGTGTATGTTGACTGACACTCCAGCGGCTACATGGAACACCCTCGGGTTGACAGCGCTACATGTTTTTTTTTCTAAACTTGAGACACAGATACAGATAAAGGTGGCATTCCCTCTCTCTCTCTCTCTCTCTCTCTCTCTCTCTCTCTCTCTCTCCTCCCTTCCGCTCTCTCTCTCTCTCTCTCTCTCTCTCTCTCTCTTCCTCCCCCCAAATCATAACGCTTTACCTACGTTTGGTAAATTAAAACTACCGCCTCAACTTGGCGACGACTTCATTCCCAAACACAACAGGAGAAACTAGTGTTTGTAGAAACGCAGCTAAGACTCACTAGACGTGAAATGACTAGTCAACGAACGATAAAAAAAATCGATATTTTAATCTCCAATTTCGGGTTAATTTTCGAAAATCTCAAATTTTGAGGGCCCAAATAAATTTGCCCCATGGTCTTTATGCCTCATAAACATTTCATGATTTTGGTTTTTCTCCACTAATAAACTAAAAAGTCTTTGGGGTGCACCAACATATTTGCCAAGCACTGTGTATTAATACACAATAGCCGCCTCGGTGGCCTAGTTGATAGCGTACTGGGTTTTCACCCCGAGGACCCGGGTTCGATTCCCGGCCAGGGCTTGGCATTTTCATACGCTATACATCATCCCATCGTCTGCATTAGCCCAAGTGTGCACAATAGTCGGACGTTAAAAAAATATTAAAAAAAAAATAAAATAAACAACATGTAAACAGTTTAGAAACTGAAAATTTTCAAAAATTTGTTTTAATTTTTTTTTTAGGCGAAAAGCACATTGAGGCTATTATCGTCTCCCTAAATGTAAGTGTGAGTGTAAAGTGTTAGATGTAAGTGTAGTTTAAGTGTGTGTTAGGCTCGGGTACCGCGAGAAACTTCTAAATCCTCTCAATAGGTGCAGCTAGTCTGCACCCCCATGCGGGAATGTAATTTAAACAAACAAAAAATACAACTGGTTGTTAGATATTGTTCCAAATGGTTGTTTTTAACGATAATAACGGAGTAAACTTATTTATTATTTGATTTCTTTATAAAATACATATTTATATTTGCATTCTTGTAAAATTGGTTTGATAAAAACGTGTAAATATTTACTATTCATCACCAACCACAAACAAAACTTTAGAATGTTTACAATACAAGATTATCAATTAAAATTCCACTAAATATTACTGTTAGACTTATCATACAGTATTCAATTAAATATACAGTTGGACAATCTGAAAATCATGATTTCCTAGCTGTGGAAGTGGTATCAAGGAAAGGAAGAAAGCAACGTCCGGTACTGAAGACGGTGCACCGCCTTAATGAAAACGAATGTTTAGGGAAGTGACCGGTGTAAGAGCGTATTTTGACCATCACGCAAAAAAAAGGTTGAGAATACAATTGTGTTTGTGCAGGACAAAGATGGGACCGTAATAAAACGTACCCTTATTAGTTTCGGTGATTATAGTATTGATTGCCGACCTACAATAAACTCTTTTCGTTTGGATTAGAATAGGTTATTTACTAGAGCAGGGGTCTCCAAACTTTCCAGCCTTAGGGCCATACTGATTACTCCAGTAAGTTCCGAGGGCCAAAACCATATTATCATTGTTGCCGGTGGTAAAAAGTGAAATAGTCCACTGATGAAAAAAAGCTCTCCGCGGGCCGGACAAAATCTGTCCGCGGGCCGGATGTGGCCCTCGGGCCGTAGTTTGGAGAACCCTGTACTAGAGGAAGGCATAGTTCAACCCCAGGCAGCGATCGACTGACCTATTGTGCAACTTACCTCTTAAAATACCTAGTTCAGCAGATTGGTGCCCCTAATAAGTTCCAACAACCCACTGTATCTAGCTCACTCTGCTGAAGATCCGTAGGGTCTTGGAAACGAAAAACCCCTACACTTCTATCCCCTCAAAACAAAAACAGGTATTCCCCCCAAGATGTGTCACTTGTTCCAATACGAAGGGCATGTTGTTTGGCCGATCGGCGAGGACTTCTAACCATAGCCTGTTGAACAGCTGCGATGTTTTGAGGTGTTCAAACAGTTTTTACAGTCCCGCCTCTTTTTTAAGACGTTGATCCCGTTTGCTCGAGGTTGTTTATCCATGTTCGAATTGCATTATCTGACGGAACAGGCTGGTTACAAGGTGCGTTAAAATGACGTCGGAAAATACGTCGAATTTGCAAAAAAGTCGCCATTTTGATAATACGCTTTCACCGCGTAACTGCGTTGTTCAACCGTCCAACGATCCATTGCAACTAAATGGTGCAGGTGGTGACGCGCCAGTGACCATCCCTCCACTACCTCCCAACTTTGTTTCAAGGCCACCTACAATCATCCCTTTTCACTGGCGGACCCTGTATTTGTTAAATTTAAAATATCTAGCTTAATTTCAATTTACAGTGATGGCAAATGAAGTTTGTTAAATGGTTTTTATTGTTCCAGGGATCACCGGCTGAGACAGGTTCGCAAAGCTCAGACTTTTCCAAAATCGTATCGGCGCCTGAATTCGTCGACAAATCGTTGTTGATCAAAGAAGTCCACCAACACAACAGTTCCGTGTTCATCTCAGCGCCGCGCCTCTTCGGTAAATCAACCAACATGGATATGGTGAAGCGATTTTTCGAAATCGTGGTTAACCGGCACGGCCAAACCATAGTCAACGTAAAGAAAGACGAAAACGGAAAACTCGTGGAAAGATCCGAAGAAAATTTGACGGAAAATTTCAAACTGTTCAAACGCCGCAACGTGATCCTCTACGAAGAAGATAAGGAGTTTTTTTACAAACATTTCGGACAGTATCCGGTGATTTACGTTGATTTCAAAACGGTGATCGGTTCAACGGTCGGCGAGGTTTTGGAAACTTTAAAAACAGC
>CM040185.1:99246185-99256185 GCA_022606455.1 Callitettix versicolor
ATCTGTCAGTGTTGCTTTTTTTTTTTTTTTTTTTTTTTTTTTTTTTTTTTTTTTTTTTTTTTTTTTTTTAACATATCTTATTGTTGGTCCAATATAAACCAACAATTAATATTAATATATTGTATTTGTTGTTACAAATAAAATTACAAATAACAAACAAAACAAATTAATCATCTTGACCAATCCCAATAAGATCGACTAAAGATTTATCTCTCTCTTGAAACACATTTGTAGGGTTGACACTAGTATCTAGTCCCTTCACTTTTAAACACCGGATCTCTATAGCATCAAATCATGAGGTTTGATTCTCTTGAGGCGGCGTATCTCGTTATTAAATGTGCCAGTCATGTCCTTCATGTCCTGATTAGCATGAACTAGGAGACGTTGTTTATGCCTCAAAGCCACCTTCCTCACTTCTTCTTTTACTGAATTCACTTTTAAATCCCGGTGTAAATCGCTATTACGAATGTACCATGGAGCTTGAACTAATCCTCGAAGGACTTTATTTTGAAACTTCTGAATAACCATCATGTTAGTTTCTTTCGTACAGCCCCAGATTTGGATGCCATAGGTCCATACAGGCTTAAGCACCTGCTTGTAAATTAATAGCTTGTTATGAATGGACAACTCAGAGTTTCGTCCAAGCAACCAGTAAAGTTGCCTGTATTTTATATTGAGTTCTTCTTTCTTTTCTTTACATGCTCCTTCCACTTCAGCTTTGTATCAAGTGTCATGCCAAGATACTTGGCTGTATTCCCATGAGACAATGTTTTGGCGTTTATTGTCAAGGGTATTGGTACTAACTTTTTATTTGTAAAATGAATATAGGTAGATTTTCCTTCATTTATTTTAATGCGCCAACATTTAGTCCATTCAATTACTTTGTCTACAGCTCTCTGCAGTTTGGTAGTAGCAACGACCGCATCTTTTCCAACAGCTAAAATAGCGGTATCGTCGGCAAAGGTAGCAATGGTGGTATTATGCAGTGTTGCTGATACAACTATTAGCATTAGAGCAGGTGTTGCTTCGATTTTAGTGTAAAAGCTTTCGTTAAACTATTTAGCCTAAGTCAGTGTTTTACAAAGAATTACTTTTAATAATAGTAATTGTGACTTCTGCGAAGCAATTTTTATTACTCGAAGCAATAAATAAACAAATATCAAACAAGCAAACATTCTCACATATTAAAAAAGACGGCTATTTTGTGTGTACCTTCAGGTTTTAAAGTTTCATTTTATTGTTTACCGTTGATTTGTCATTTGGCAATCAAATATCAAATTACTTCTGATAAACAAACATGACCAATGTGAAAGTAAAACTTGTATTGTTACAAAACTTTAAAGTCGGTTATTAGCGTATTTTTATTGTTTTACCGATTTACAACACGTTACTGATTTTCGCCTGGTACCAATTTTGAGGTTATGTTGGTCACTTTTATTTTAGATTTTATCGTACTTCTCGTCCTTTCATATTTTGGATTCTTGCTCTTGGGCACATAGTAAAGCATTTTAGTAACAAAAATATCGAAAAATATAGGTTATGCTACACTGCATATTTACTATTTTGTCATGTAATGTAATTATACAAATATATATACTACCTTACAATTGGCACTCTGTGTAGGGATTTTTTTACATTTAATATTGAAAATTCAACACAAAGTAACAAATTAAAGTCAGTTTTGAAAAAAATTTCAACTAAAATATGAAAATGTTACATTAAAAACAATAATTTTGTAATAAATAAAACACAGATTAAGATTATTAAAATAGGATTGAATCTATGTTCATCTCAGGTAACTAAATCACATGTCCAGTAAATAACTACAATTAACACATGACAAAAAACTAAAAACTGATAATTATTTTGGGCTGGGTAAGTAGTATAATGACATTTTGTAAAACTGGAATAGGCCTATATGTATCTCTGATACTTAAACCATATACGTACCGAATTTAATCTCAATTGGTCCAGTGGTTAAAGCGTGATTGAATAACAAACAAACAAACAAACAAACAAACAAACAAACAAACAAACAAACAAACACACAAACTTTCAGAAATATAATATGAATTAGATATATATATATATATATATATATATATATATATATATGTGTGTGTGTGTGTGTGTGTGTGTGTGTGTGTGTGTGTGTGTGTGTGTGTGTGTGTGTGTGTGTGTGTGTGTGTGCGTGCGTGCGTGCGCGCGCGCGCGCTTGCGTGTGTATAAATAAATATATGTGTTCACTGGGATTTGTATACTATCGGGATAAAATATAGTTTTACAGTGCTACGATTGTATAATACCAAAACGCCGATACAAGTCCATCAGCTACTCCCTCCAGCTGCCCCCGCTGTTTTTATAGGTATTTAGGCTTGCAAGAGTATATTTTTTTAAGATCCTTAAATTCAATATACATACTAAAAATAAAAATACACGGTCAACAAAAGGGATATTCTAATTTCAAGACAAAAATGAAAACTTTATACCGAAATTAACAACTTAAGAGTAATATGACATCCAAAATGTTTACGAAAAGCAATAAAAAGATTTGTACGTAAAGTTCTGCTAAGTCGTATGAAATAATCTTCTCTAAGATAACCTTTCTTCCCCCTCAGAATGTAATAGCTTGAACACCAAAATTTTAAAAAATCCGTTATTGATCCAAAAATAAAAAATCATGTATCATGTTTTTTCTTCTTTTTTAAATACAATAATTTGTTTGAAAACACGATAAATTAACGTAGCTGATTTTTAACAACATAACCTAAAACTTATTACAGCCTATCAGCTGTACAATGAAATCAGCTGATCGTTACGAATTAATATAAAACAACTGATCGATTACTATAACTACCAGTATATACAATAGCACGCAACACGCTAAATGTACTCATACGTATATGAAATTGACACGCATCGTGCAAAGTCCAAAACCACAACCAGCCCTAAAATATGATGCATGTTAAAGTCACCTACTGAAACGTTGATGGTAAACTTTGCTGTGGACCGGTTGAAGTTTCCAATATATTTAATAATTGCTTTAGTACCGTTAAAACGCCTTAAAAAATGGGACCTTGATTGCAGGCAAGCGGATGACATGGTCCATAATGTTTTTTTTCCGTAAAGGAGGTTAGGGAAGTCTAAAACAAATTAAAATTTAAAAATTGTCCAACACTGATGAAATGTCTACTTGTTTCATTGAATAGAGTTCAGAGGAACTTGCCGAAAGTTTATTTACTCTAATAAACTCTTCCTTTACCAAGGGTATTTACCCAAGTAAACTGAAACAGCTTAAGTTATTCCTTTATTTAAGAATAACAAGGTTTTCTTGGATAAATTCAATATTGTTTCTAAAAATCAGTTTGGCTTTGTAAATGGAAGATCAGCTATTGATGTAATGGCCAATTTGAATGATGTTATAATCATAGTTTTGATAAAATGAGGTTTTAACTATTTTTCTCGACTTATTTAAGGCGTTTGACTCAGTATATTATATTGCTGAACACGCTGGAGTCAATTGTAGTTAGAGGATGGCCACTGTCATGATTACACACATATCTTTATAAGAGACACTTCTATTAGCGCAGGCTGCAGAGCAGCTGACAAACAAGGTCAGCTAAAATATGGAGTTGTAGTCTGCGGGAGAAATACAAGTCCGGGCGTTTACAAGGTCAGCCGCGGGCTGACGAGGCACTTTTCCAGCTTCATATTTGGGGTTGGGAATCCTTCCTATGTCCTCCCGAGCAAGTTGTGGTGTCTTGTTTAATTGGTCCGGGTGTTGGTAGGCTGCGTGTAATTGTTCTGTAGTGGGTGGCCCTCCTCGATGTTCTGCCGAACAACGATTTTCGACCTGTATTTATAATCGAAATTATGGCGGCAACCATAATTTCTCATAATTCCATTGCTAAAAAAACTAGAGGAAGAACGCACCAATCAGAATGAAGCTACTGTATTGTACACGGGAGATGCGGTGAGATGAACCGGCAGTAATGTATTAATCCAGTGTAATATAGACCCGAGATACGTGTGCACTACCAACCAATCGGAAGTGCACATTGGTTGACGGAATTAGGTTTCGCAGGCTTAAGCTGTTTCCAAGCCGGGAGAAAATTACGGGGATTTTTAGCAAAATCAGTAAGCGGAACTAGGTTATGTAACCAAGTTCCTATGTTGTTTAGGCGATAACAGAGTTCCTCAGAGAGCTGTTCCCCCCCCCCAGTATGTAAATGATCACTGAGTTCATCTGTCAGTGTTGCTGATACAACTATTAGCATTAGAGCAGGTGTTGCTTCGATTTTAGTGTAAAAGCTTTCGTTAAACTATTTAGCCTAAGTCAGTGTTTTACAAAGAATTACTTTTAATAATAGTAATTGTGACTTCTGCGAAGCAATTTTTATTACTCGAAGCAATAAATAAACAAATATCAAACAAGCAAACATTCTCACATATTAAAAAGACGGCTATTTTGTGTGTACCTTCAGGTTTTAAAGTTTCATTTTATTGTTTACCGTTGATTTGTCATTTGGCAATCAAATATCAAATTACTTCTGATAAACAAACATGACCAATGTGAAAGTAAAACTTGTATTGTTACAAAACTTTAAAGTCGGTTATTAGCATTACTGAACGTGATATTACTTCGTTAAATAATAAAATAATAATAACTTATTGATATTCTTGAATGCCGTACTGATTTATTAATCTTGAAGGTCATGAAAACGTCAGTTTGGTATTGTCAGCGCTTTATACAAGAAGATCTCTCTGTAGCCGTACAGTCGCCGTTTTTGTTCGTTTTTGCTGTTTATTTTTTTCTTAAACTTGTGCTTATCGTAGTAGTTTTAATCTATTCGGCACTTATCTGTATCGATATTATCTGTAGTGCCCGATTTAACAATATTTCTCTTTGTTACCTTAACGCTTTATTCAACAATCTTCCTATTATCGTTTTATTCAACAATAGTTTTAATTTGTAGCGCTCGTTTCAACAATCTATCTATTGGTTATTTCTGTGCTCTTTCACTCTGTTCAACAATAGTTTTAATTTGTAGCGCTCGTTTCAACAATCTATCTATTGGTTATTATTTCTGTGCTCTTTCACTCTGTTCAACAATAGTTTTAATTTGTAGCGCTCGTTCCAACAATCTATCTATTGGTTATTATTTCTGTGCTCTTTCACTCTGTTCAACAATAGTTTTAATTTGTAGCGCTCGTTTCAACAATCTATCTATTGGTTATTATTGCTGTGCTCTTTCACTCTGTTCAACAATAGTTTTAATTTGTAGCGCTCGTTCCAACAATCTATCTATTGGTTATTTTTTCTGTGCTCTTTCACTCTGTTCAACAATAGTTTTAATTTGTAGCGCTCGTTCCAACAATCTATCTATTGGTTATTATTTCTGTGCTCTTTCACTCTGTTCAACAATAGTTTTAATTTGTAGCGCTCGTTTCAACAATCTATCTATTGGTTATTATTGCTGTGCTCTTTCACTCTGTTCAACAATAGTTTTAATTTGTAGCGATCGTTCCAATAATCTATCTATTGGTTATTATTGCTGTGCTCTTTCACTCTGTTCAACAATAGTTTTAATTTGTAGCGCTCGTTTCAACAATCTATCTATTGGTTATTATTGCTGTGCTCTTTTTCACTCTGTTCAACAATAGTTTTAATTTGTAGCGATCGTTCCAATAATCTATCTATTGGTTATTATTGCTGTGCTCTTTCACTCTGTTCAACAATAGTTTTAATTTGTAGCGCTCGTTTCAACAATCTATCTATTGGTTATTATTGCTGTGCTCTTTCAGTCTGTTCAACAATAGTTTTAATTTGTAGCGCTCGTTCCAACAATCTATCTATTGGTTATTATTGCTGTGCTCTTTCACTCTGTTCAACAATAGTTTTAATTTGTAGCGATCGTTCCAATAATCTATCTATTGGTTATTATTGCTGTGCACTTTCACTCTGTTCAACAATAGTTTTAATTTGTAGCGCTCGTTTCAACAATCTATCTATTGGTTATTATTGCTGTGCTCTTTCACTCTGTTCAACAATAGTTTTAATTTGTAGCGCTCGTTTCAACAATCTATCTATTGGTTATTATTTCTGTGCTCTTTCACTCTGTTCAACAATAGTTTTAATTTGTAGCGCTAGTTTCAACAATTTATCTATTGGTTATTATTTCTGTGCTCTTTCACTCTGTTCAACAATAGTTTTAATTTGTAGCGCTCGTTTCAACAATCTATCTATTGGTTATTATTTCTGTGCTCTTTCACTCTGTTCAACAATAGTTTTAATTTGTAGCGCTCGTTTCAACAATCTATCTATTGGTTATTATTTCTGTGCTCTTTCACTCTGTTCAACAATAGTTTTAATTTGTAGCGCTCGTTTCAACAATTTATCTATTGGTTATTATTGGTGTGCTCTTTCACTATGTTCAACAATAGTTTTAATTTGTAGCGCTCCACTCAACAATCTCCTTCTTGGTTACTAGTAACGATCTAATCAACGCTAATTCTAAATTTTAATATTATCGCTATATTCAACACTTGTTTTCATTTGAAATGTTTGGAGCAGTTTATTTAAAAATCTGTCTCCTTCTTCAATAGTAACGCAATATTTAAAAAAAACTTTCTTTTTTCAGTTAACGATTTTGAAGTCTAGATTTTAAAAAAATGGACCATTTAAAACTTTTCTCCAAATACTTGCTGTTCTTTTCCAAAATTATCTTCGCCAGTGCTACGCCCCGCAGTGAAATCATTAATTCTATCATCCCAGTTTCTTTCTTTTGTGTTTTAATCGTGTTGGTTTACGGCGGTGTTAGCGGCCTCCACAGTAGTTCTTCTCTGAACGTCTTCGATACGTTGTACACTTGCGGTTACACCTATTCATTCGGTACATACATGGTTCTCATGCTAAAACGCAAGAAAATGCGAAATGCCATCGAAACTCTGGGCAATTCTTTTTATTTTAGCGATAGAAATGTTTCAACCGCACAAACTTCGAACCAAAGAAGAGAAGTGACCGTTTCACTGATCCTGACGGGCGTATATATGGCGTGTTTGCACATTGTGTTTTTGGCGGTCCTTTATTCCGTCACTAAAAAAGATAAGCCGCTCCTATTTCACGTCGAATTTCCAATTTTCCGAACAGATATTTCCGGTTACACTTTGTACTTGATATTGTTTCTGCAAATAATTGCGTGGGAATTTATAGTGTTCGTGTTCTTTTATTTCACGCTTTTTTACGTAGGCATATGCAACATTTTGAGTTGCCAGTTGGAAATATTGTGCAACGATTTCCGGAATATGTGCAAAGTAGCAGCTGGTAGAAAAACGGACACCATATCACTTTGCCGCGAGATGGATTCGACTTTCAAAGAAAACATAAGGCATCATCAGACTTTATTAAAGTGAGTTTTGTAAATATTTATTTTAGCGATAGAACTTTTAATGGGAATCTACAAATTAAATTAATTTACAAATATATTCAGAGACGTTGATAATATCTTATATCTATGATGGCTCACAACAAATATAAGACGGGAGATTATACGTACATATTATAGATACGGGAGGTATACATATATACTCCTCAGCCACCTCGGTGGCCTAGTTGATAGCGTACTGGGCAATCACCCTGAGGACCCGGGTTCGATTCCCGGCCAGGACTTGGCATTTTTATACGCTATAAATCATCTTATCGTCTGCATTAGCCCAAGTGTACACAATAGACGGACGATAATATATATATATATATATATATATATATATATATATATATATATATATATATATATTATCTGCGTATAGACCCTGTTGGATCACGCAAAGCACTCCGACTCATGTCTTGCTCCTTCTAATCCTCCACACCTCTCTCATCCTGTCCCCATGGATCCTCTTTCGCTCCTCCGTCCATTTTACCCCTGCTCTCTTTGGGATTTCATTCTCTGGGACCTTCCAACCGAGCATCTTTCTCATGTATGCGTTCCTGTCTTCAACGTCTGTTGAGTCTATTTCTGCTTCATGTAGGTCTATTCTGACTTGTGCGATCCACGACGATGTTGATGTGACACTTTGTATATACTTAAGGATTCTGTTGGCAAGTATCGTTGTTGGGAGTCTACTGATGTATATATATATATATATTCTCCCCGGGGAGGGTTTAGCGGTTTTCAGGTATACCTATATAAAAAATTAAAGGGAAACAATACAGTAAACAATGTTTAATGAAGACATTTCTCGACAAATAAAATCATACCTGCCTCCTCGAAAAAAATTAAAGTGACTTCGCATCAAGAAAAACAGTAGATTAGTTATGCTGGATTTGAAGGTTGACACTTAAAAATTAAGAATAGAAACATTACAGTAGCCTTCTTAGCTTGATTGTAACGGTCTCTTATTGCACTGTATCTTTAAATTTCTTGTTTGATCGAATGCAAAACGCAACTGTTCAGATGGTCTTGCGTCACCCCGCAGGGAGGGTGCAGACTAGCTGCACCTTTTGAGAGAATTTAGACGTCCCTCGCGGTACCCGAGTCTAACACACATTTACACTTACAACACTACACTTACGACTTTAACACTTTACACTCACATTTACATTTAGGGAGGTGATAATAGCCTCAATGTGCTTTTTGTCTTAAAATAAACAAAACCACTGCAACTTAAATTATTAAGCTAATTGAAATTTAATTAAATGATTTAAATGGAGCGGAGGTCATCTAAAAGTTAAAGTGACAACTAATCCGAACATCCAAATCAGTTTCACTTTCCAAATCACACTTAAAAAGTTAAAATATACTTTTCCAAAATTATACGAGTTAATCTACGGATAGAAAAGGTAAACCACTTTCTACAGATTTTTGATATTCTACGGGTATCTATGTTGAGTATAATGATCTGCTTTCCCTAGCTTCGTCAATTCTACTCTTGTTGACGCGTTTCGGAGAACCTCCATCTTCAAAAACTATATCTATACTGGTCACCAATATTATGGCCCGTCCTATTTATTATTTTCTATTTCCACCTCGTACCCCTCCCCTATTCAACACGTGTACATTAAACCTGACTTGCACGCTTCTGATTGGCTCTTCAAAATCATACGTTTTCGCTCGCTCTGATTGGTTCCTTTCAAACTTTCTCTTCAACGGTCGTTCCTCCTGTTAATTTTTGAAATTTTTTAAAGATTTTTAAACGTAATATCTGCTGGCGACGATATCTGTTCACTTATTATGTTTTCTCCCTTTAATTTAGATTTAAAAATTTCCAAGTTCTCTAAAATGTTCATACGTCTTCCTTTTTCTGCCATATGTAGTACCTTCATGGAGTTTTCTATTTCTCGAGGTATGTATCCTTCTTTTATTAAATGTGACGCATAATTTGAAATGTGACGCATAGGAAAGGCAGATGATTATACTCAACATAGTGACAATAATCCTAACAGAAAAGAAGAAGAATATAAAAAGAATTTCTACGGGTAGGATAGTACGTAATATGATAGCCTAAATAAATTACTACGGGCTTAACAATCAAGTTTTAAATTCTATAACTCTTCAAAAAGTTAAAATAATTTAACTTCCCATTCCACATTAATACTTAAAGCTGAGTACAACACAATACTTATAACGTTAGTTGCCTTCGTTTCTTCAGTGCCTTTGTAATCACGTACTGATGTATGTTTTTTGTTTGGTTTGTTTAGGTTCTTCGCGGACTTTAACTCAGTGTCTGGTTGGCTAATAACAGCTGTGTATATTTTCGAGCAAACAGCTATCTGTTTCACTGTTTTCCTCACCCATCAGGTATGTTTTATTTTCTCAATACCGACTACAATGAAACTTTTTGTGATTGGGCGATTATAACATGATATGAACGTAGAGTGGTATACAAGTCAACGTAATTGAGATTAGATGACAAGAGCTACATGAATAACAAATATAACGTGTATACAATTCATAGACTTTCAAATACAAACCCGACTGCTTGGCGAATTCGCATTGGATAC